>JAACJT020000016.1:18208431-18231524 GCA_009936485.2 Gymnarchus niloticus | reverse complement strand
GTGTGTGTGTGTGTGTGTGTGTGTGTGTGTCCATGTGAGTATACTGTATATGTGACTGAATTTTTCTTTTTACAATCATCTTATGTTTCTTAAATGTGTCTCGCAATTGGATACTTCTTTTGCTCTTTCCTGAATATTTATCTGTACACAGCCCTTTCCAGGACTGTGACCATGGTGGAGGGGTTTATATACCTTAAGTTTCTGCTCAGCTAAGCTCCTGGAAAGTCCTCCCTTGGTGAACACGTCCGTGGGGGAAAGCCTAACAAGAAATCCCCAAAGAAAGGTACCAAGAAGAACCAGTGTACCCGGCCTGGAATAGTGTTACCTTAACCCACCTCTGTATGTAGGTTTGGGATTGTGTTCACCAGCGAGTGCCTGGTAACTGGCCCTCCCACTTAGACAAACTAGACTCAATTCAAAATGGCTACATGAAGCCATCTTGTGTGAATGGAGGGGGTCAGGTTCAGTGCAATTTAGGCAATAAGAATATGCAGGAAGGACCATGAAGGATTAAACCTTAGCAATGGACATGAGCTTTGGGAATGTGGAACACTACGTATCTGGCAGGGAAGAAGCCTGAGTGAGTACAGGAGATAAAAAAAAGTAACAGACAGATCAACATTATCTCTCCACATGACGTGGGTTCTGGAGACAGATGTCTTAGTCAGTGGGAGTCTCTCCCACGCTGGAGTTCCTCAAAATGAAAGACCTCAGGACAGGGTGGGGATACTCACAGGTCCTAAGCTAAGGGCTGGGCAGCTGGAGTTTTTTTCCCAGTGGCCAAGAGGGTTCTCTCTATTGCCTGTAAGTTCCCAACCTTTCCAGTGGGCAAAGTGCTCAAAAGGGTCCTGCCTAAGGAGTCTATGGTCCTACTGGGAGACTTCAATGCTCATGTGGGGAATGATGACACCAGGAGTGGCATGATTGGGAAGAAGGGCCTCCTGGTTCCAAATCCACGAGATGAATTACTCCTGGACTTGATGAGCTATGGATTGTTCATAACAAACATCACGTCTGAACACAAGGTTGTTTGTAAGTGTACAAGGTACCAGAGCACCCTAGGCCAAAGGTCAACCATAGATTTGATGAATGTGTCAACAGAATTGATGCCATGTGTTTTAGATACTGAGGTCAAGATCAACTGATCACCACGTTGTGGTAAGTCGGATTCATGAGCATGGAGGTTGGGTGAATCAGGATGAGCCTCAGGAGCAGTTAGGGTTTACTGGTAATGTACGTCTGAGGTTTCCATGCAAGATAAACTCAACCTGCATCTCTGGAAAACCTCCAATATGGCAAGTGAGATTTTGGACATTGAATCTGAATGGACCTTGTGTTTTGTATGGGGGATTAGAAGTGGCATCCCTGCTATTTCCTTATGATGTTGTGCCTTTGACCATATCTGGCCAGAACCTCCAGCATGCACCTGAGCAATTTGTCACTCACTGTAACAAGGTGGAATTGAGAATCAACATCTATTGTACTCTCTTGAAAAAGAGTGGATTGCTTCTTTCGGTTGCACTGGGAGAATCTGCCTGTTGTGAAGTTTCAGAGCAAGAGGGAATATGAGATTGGGAGCATGAGACTGGGTCAGTTTGCTGGGTCAGTTTGATGACTGCAGTTTTCCATGCGTTGTGGAGGTCCATACGGCTGAAGTGGAACATGCGAAATTGTAAGATGAAGCTTACTGGTTAATCGACAGACGATCCTCACATATGATCATGAGCTGTGGTTAACAGTCCAAAGCACAACATTGTATGTTTCTCCACAGGCCTTCTGATGTCACTATTTGTCATAGGGTGAAGAATTTGGAGATCTGAGACCTTGAAAGAGCGTCATGGCTCCTTCTGATCGATATGGCACAGCTATGATGACAGAAGTACTTCAGGTATCTTCTGGATGCTGACCAGGAGGACTCCCAGAGGATCGGTTCTGGGCACATCCCACTCGGGTAGTTTGGAATGATTGTGTCTCACAGCTGGCCTCAGAAGATCCGGGGAACATCCTAAGCAAGCTGGAGCCTGTCTGAGTCAGTCTGACCTACTCAGCATGCTACCATCAGAAGCCTGGCCAGGAAAAGTAGTAGGAAAACAAGACCTGTGGACGGGAGGGTCACTGCGCCCCTGTGGGAGACCTGACAGCGTTCAAAGTTTCTCAGAATGCGTATTTAATACATAATTGCCAAAAAAGGAAGTTTATTTAAAAATGGGGTGCCATTTTATGAAGCTCTATGTATTGCACATACAAATAGTACTAATTTCCAGTGAGGACGCAAATACAATTTAAAGTAGAATGCATTTATCCATCAATTCATCCATCAACTAACTGCTTATTATGCTAGTAAGGGGGCCTGGAGCTCATCCCAGCCAACACAAGGCATGAGGCTGGTGTACACCCTGGATGGGATGCTAGCCATCGCACGGCACACACACACACACACACACACACACACACACACACACACACAATCATAAATTACGGAGGCATAATGCATGTATTCGTTATATTATTGTTCATTAACACATGGTGTTATTTTATGGTTCAAAGGTAAAAATTGCATGCTCCGAAAGTGTATAAATACAATTATTACCAACATTGCGATTTTGTATAAGTTGCACGCACCTACTCCGTTTGAACATGCTCTAATACGTTTCATATTTCTTTTTATTTTACAAGCTGACCATTAAGGATAGTCTCAGGGCCAACTGATAGTAGAAATGGTTACAGACAGTCTGTTTAGACTTGCCCTTTACTTCCTGCAACAACTTCAGCTATTTAGTGTGAAGGACATTAAGAAGGAATCTACAAAGTCCTACTGAAGGAACCTTTGACTTTGTTTTAGAGATTACTATCCACCTCTCAAACACCTGAGCCTTGTTACTTGATCCACTCAGCTGTTGATAAGTGATACTGATCCTTATGCACTGGGGTCTAAGGCATATAACAGATCCAGTCACAGCACAGGTTGAAATACCTATAAAACCTCCCAAGAGATATTTCCAGGACTTAAAATATTCACCATGTGCTTCACAGCATATCTAATGTAACTGTGCATAAGTCACCAGCCTAGCATCCCATTCAGGGTGCCCTCTGCTTCCTGGAATAGGCTCCAGGCACCTTGTACTGAAAAACTGGATAGATGGATTAATGGATGGATGGATGGATGGATGGATGGATGGATGGATGGATGGATGGATGGATGGACATCATCAAACACGTATATTATGTTAGCATATTAAACATTTTAAAGATATTTTCTGTGCGGTGACTATTTTCAGAAGCTTTATCCTTCATCATGCATAATTTGCAATAATACAGTCCCGCATTATGAAACATAAAATCAGAGGATGTTTTTTTTTCCTTCAACACACAAATACTATAAATAATATGCTTATAATAAATAAATAATATACTTGTCTTATAAGACAGACAGACAGACAGACAGACACTAAGATGGATAGATAGATGAGTATTTGTGGCTTCGTATTCCTCTTTCACTCAGCTCAGTTCGATAATGATTATCCATTCCACGTCGTCATACTGCTCTTTCGCTCACCGGTGGCGGATGTTTCATAATGACCATTTAAAGTAATCAATTGCCATCTTTGAAGTTTGAAGATGAAAGAAGCAGGATGACAGTCAATGTGCCTGTTGTATGACGTGAACAGCACCGCACCGACCATGCTTTGAAGGTGAAAGCTTTCACGCATCAACTTGGATTTCGTCCCCTTCAAGAAAGCGAACTTGCTGCATGCCATTTCAATGCAAAGCACATGATTTGTTCCCTCTGTCGTTGCAAGCTGGGCATCGCTGTCACTAATACTGGCAGTGCGTGAATTTCATACATTTAAAAATATATATTTAATTGTTATGTATTATATGCTTACTAAAGTTTACCTAGACCTATCTCCCTAAAAAAAAAAACTGCCTTTCTCTAAAAAAGATTGTAGCTCCTTTTTATATATGTTTGTAAGTTTTTTTTGGCTCATTCTTTCATCTCACAGACAAAAAAAAAAGTCCAATTTCAGATAAAATCACCTCTTTTGCCATTGAGAACGTGTGCTAATAGAAAGTACAAGTGGCACGTTTTTACAAACAATAAGGCACCTTTGACTTATGCTGCCCTGACGACGCCGTACATTTCTGGTATATGGTCTACGCGGTGGAATAGAAAAAAATAGAAAAACATATCCCTTAAAAACATCATCATGTACCGTACGATTTTCAAGTTAAATGAAGCTTTTATTATTAGAATCCAAAATGCTGAGGGTGTGGTGAAATCTGCCATCAGGTATGATTAATATTAAAAATATTATGAATAATAGTAATTATTATTATCAGTCATTTCATTAAAAAAATGCACTGCTTATTTAAGCTGTTTGCCTCTATCTTTGGAGAACAGACCCCTAATCTCTGCATAACGGTGTATGGGGGGGGCATCATTTCCTCTAATTTGTTCTTCCTGCTCCTCGTCTTAGGTGTCCCTGTGTATTAGTGTTTTGCACTTTTTTTTTACTGTAACTCCAGACCAAAGCCTCTTCAACCTAAGACCCAAATGTCTTTGCTGGAAAGTGCTTAAGTGTGCAGGTTTTCTTTCTTAATTTCCTGTCAAAACAGCGATTCTATGTTGATCTAGAAGTTACTTTCTAGTCCTGCTATCACCCCCCCTTAATAAAACCACATTCCATCCTGATCTCTACATGTCACGTGATTCCGTGCACCTATAACGGCCCAGGCTTTCCCACACGTCGGCTGTACATTTCTTTTATAATCTCCCACAAATGTCCTCGTATATCAGTTCACTTACATGTGCTGTTCCACTATAAAACCCAACAATTCTGCCTGGTATGCAGCTTATTAAGAGCAATATTTCTACTTGCACTTCGCCACACCTTACCCCAGTGATGTCTTTGTCATATTGTGTCTGGATATCATAAGCACTTAGCAAACACACTACATCCAGCCATTACAACTGGCCTGAGGCTTGCAGGCCTGAGTGAGAACAAGGTACGGAATCCCATATACCACAGTACATCATCCCGAAGGCACCATCAAAAACCAAACCGAGAATATAAACATGCTCTATATGAAAAAGGTATACGGCTCGTCATTGTCGGAAGGCGATGCAATGATGATATAATTCATTTACTTTATTTATTTTAGGTTACATGGAGTGGTACTCACTGTTACACAGTACCAATATCACCAAATTCTACTCCTTGAAGTACCGGCAGGTATTCTGTTTGTCAAACTGCCCAGTACGGCACATCAGACCTCTATATTTTATTCCTTGGCTTTCCGTGACTTCGTTCTCACGCACCATTGCTTATTGTGACAAGCCGCTGCCGGCTCAGAAGGATCCCAATGACGACGGCCTGTTATAGACTCCTCTCCACGGTCCTAACCCTAACCTCCTGAAGTACTGACTGCTTCACTTCAACCGTTGGTTATGTGCAAAAAAAAAAAAACAATAAACCGGCAAAGTTTGACTAACTTTGCTTCACAACCTCCTCCAGTAAGAAGTTATAAAACATAAACGACTTAGGTTTTAATGGAATTAAAGTACAGACCCATTGAAAAACTGATAAAAAATAAAAAATACCTCCACACACAAAAAATAAAAGTTTTCTGATGCTTTTTTATTAAACATTAATGCAGGTTTTTTGATCCTGTTTTTCCTGTTATAAGGTTCGCTATGAAATGTCTCAGTGGCAGTAACACCACAAAGACTAACTTATCTATGCATTACCTATTAAAGGTTTAAACCCCATTGCTTGATAAAGATTCCCTGTAACGTTTATCTCATCCCCTTCATCATGCTCTTGAAGGTCCTCCCTCAGCAAAGTCATTTGTTTAATTAAAGTGTCATTTCTGAAGAAAATATTGCCTCATCCTTTGCATGAAATATAAAGAAGTTTTAATATAGTTTATTCTTATCGTCTGTTAGCTCAGATTATGGTAAGTCCATATCCTTGCCTGTGCAAAGCTCGGCTACATTTTATAGATCCTCATAGAGAATATATGAAAGCTAGAAGCCGGGGAAAGAAAGAATTTTTAAATGTCCCACTGAATAGGAAAGAAAAAAGAATTCCTGAGAGGAATCGGTTTGGCCTTTCTCTGCTAGTAGCAATTCTCATTTGATATGATGATCTAAAGGCATAATGATAGACAAAAAGTACCATTGCAGATAATTTGAAAGGTCAATTACTACAAGTACAATGCAAAAACATAATATAAAAATACAGCATGACTGAAATAAGGTATAAAGGGTGTAGGAAAATCTTATGACAATTGCAGGTAATTGATGCCCAACTAGGAAAGAGGGCACGCATTATGTAGGAATATATTGTGTACAAATCACCCACTCAACACACATAAACGGGTAGTTATCAAATGTTGTTGTTGTCAGACAGGGACGACAAATTGACACATTTCTACAATGCTCTCGAACTACCCATGCCTTCCCTAATCATTTTGCAACTGGCAGATCTCGTTAATAAAAATTTGAATGACGTGTTTCTCTTTCAATAAATGAAATTGTGAAATCGTTCTGAATTATGCGTTTGAAATATGTCCTTTTTCAATTCGATTCTTAGGGACAATACTGTGTTCCATTCACAGTATACCAGCATTTGTAAAATTAAAATGTCAATAATATCAAAATAAGCTAGTTAACAAAGCATATAAAAATACATGTGGAACTGCTTGACGATTGTCGTTCAGGCAAACATGAAGCAGTCACCAGTCGTTTCATGAAATATGAAACAACATGTTTCACTGACATTTTGGTTGTGATACAGTCTAAATATTTAACATATTTGCCAAGAAAATAAAATGTTGCGTTTATTTCATACCAAACCATCTAGCGGTTATTTATTCCACAAACAAAAGCTGCGTTGTTGCCTAGCATCATTTGTATCTGCTTTGGGTGTGAGATACATGGTATTCATTCAAGCAAAGGACTTCCAGCGTTTTATCATCTGGAGAGGTAGGCTTTGAATCTTTTTTTCTCGAAAATGAAGACTCAGGTGAAATTAGCACCACCTCTGGACACCTCTGCAGTAAGATGCCATAATGACACTAACTGTTTTGTCAATGATAAGCTGAGTTTGATGAAGTTCCTTAGTATACGTTTACCCCATTATCCATCCATCTTCTACCAGTTTACCCTGGACTGAGTCACATGGGTAAATGTATGAGCAGGCACGAGGCAGGGCAACACCCTGGGTGGGATTTCGTTGCATCACAGGGGCACATATCTGCAAAAACACACAAACACACGCACACGTGCACACACACACACACAATGGCCAATTTAGAGACTCCACTTAGCCTGACTGTATGTCTTCAGGAGGAAATCAGAGTACCTGGGCAGAAGCCCACAAAACATGGGGAGATCATAAAAACACACACAGATCGGAGGGATTCAAAAAACCCAGTTGTAGAGGTGGGAGTTAACAGTGTCACTAGCTGAGCTACCCTGCCACTGATATCTCGTTGTAAGGGGCATGGAATCCATGCCATGATGGAGATGATTAGAGTCTGGACCAGCAGCAGGGTAGACAAGTTTGTGAAGGAGCAGTGTCTTTTCCAGGCATTGCACAGAAAGAATCAATGGGATTAAATCGCACACACTATGTGAGCTCATTGTTTGGGGCACAGGTGTACAGCAGAAATCGGGTAAGAGATTCCCCCACAATGTACAGAGTCAGGGAGGAGAGAGGATTGGAGTAGCAGCATGTCACTCAAGACACCACAAGAAAAGCAGATACACAACTGCTGTTAAAGTAACTGTAAATTCAGGTGTTATGGAAGGATATCAAAATTGGTCAGGAAAGGAAGGCAGAACCTGGAGTGAGAGGATCGCCAGGTGCCCAGTGTGAAGCTGAGACACGTAGACTGTAGAGGATGAATAAACAATGAAAGTACGATTTCATTAAAGTGACATTTTTTAGTTTTTATCAATTTTATCCCTTGTGATATTTTACTGAAAAGATATGTCACCATTGACAAAGAAGGATTAATACCATAATACTGTACCTATGAAAAATATGAGTAAACAACATGTCAACGACCTTCCATCGTATTTGCTATCATTCTTAAATTAAACTGCATGGTATTCCTCATTTAAAAGATTGCTTGCCACATTATATCTGCTTCTCAAAATGTATGGAGAATCACTAAAACCATTTAGTAATTCCAGCAGATTTTCCTAAAACATATAGCATAAAAAACTATTATTATACAACATATAGAAACTGATTGCATGCGCGCATAATGTACAATTGCACTGAGTCAAGAAGCTTCTGGAAAGTGAGTAGATCTTCTTGACAAATGTACAATAGATTTATAAATGAATGGCATTGTACAGTGCACCTGAGATAAGGCTTCAGTATGCATATTTCTATCATGTTAATACTATGTGATAAAACGGTGAATTCCACATTAACTGTGGAGCCAGTTTTATCCTGCGAGGGCCCATTTTTCTATGTCAAAGGACAAATGGATGCTGGATGGATGTTACAGATGAGCGAGACATCAGCCTCGTATAAGACTGTTATTTGCAGCTTAGATGGTGATAGGCTGACTGCAAAGTAGGAATACTTTGGGACACACGTCTGATTTTAGCTTTTTGCCAGCACTTTTCACGTATGTACGCGCTTTGAATCCCTTATACTTCTCCACAAGATCAAGGCAAATAATCCGTGCCTCGTTTTTGTTTTTGGCTTTTATGCAACTTTATACGGGAAAGGAATAAATTTCATGGCAGAGATCTTAATTAGAACAACAATCACATGACTGCCGCAAATGCTAAACGACTGAGTCAGGCCTTCATTTTAGAGGAAAAAAGCTGATTTAATATTTGTAGGCTAATAAATTTCCCTCCATATTTAAGAAATATTATGTCTGTGACAACATATTTCATACCCCCATCCATCCTGCCATTCGTCAGTCCATCCAACCATCCTAGTCCTGCTCAGGATCGCGGGGGAATGTTGTACCCCGAACGAAAAGTACGATCAGCTAATATTGCAGCAGTAATTCTGTAATTATTTACGTTCTTAACTCTGTGTCCCGGTGTTTGCTTTGGAGAAAAAGCACCTGTTTTCCCCTTTGATAAGAAGCCCAGCTTATTGGGATAGGGTTATAATGGCTAAATGCTGTCACATAACAATGACACAAGTACATACACACGATAGATAGACTTAATGAATAATCAAATGAATTATAGAAATAAATATATTGGAATCCTCTTGTAAAAGAAGACTCGCTTATAATTACCCAGCAGGAGTATCCAGCGATAGTGTGCCTCAGACAGGGCAGCATGGGGTTGGATGCATGCCAGTGAAGAAGCAGCAGTCAGCGGGGCAATCTCCTCCAGAGGGGTGGCACCCCCTAGATAAAGTTTTCAATGCTGAAATTCCAAAGATGGCCGACAAGGGGCCGGTCTAAGAGCTTCACGCGCCCCACCCCCTACCCTTAATGTCTCTTTCTGTCTTTCCGGTCAGGGTAAAAAATATGTTTCCTCTTCTTTCTGTTCTCTCACCACCTGCTCCCCAACACACATGGTACAGATACATGCTTTTCTCACCTGAGTCTCAGACAATAAGCCTCTCTCACTAGTCCTGTTGGCCCGTGTTTAAGTCCCCTGGTGTTTAACCTGGCTCTTTATGCAGTTGGCACTTTTGCTCCTGTAGTGGAAATTGAATTAGGTAAGACACAGATGTTATAAAGGTCTTCATTCTGCATAGCAGCTGGGTGACAAAGTCCTCAAAAATGCATAATATAATATATGCATAAAGGATGGTTTCAGTTGTTGCCTTTATTCCATTATGTTGGTTTTATTCCAGTAGGTTTTAAGAGCATATGTTTATAGGCATTGCGGAATATTGCGATTTGACTGTTCTATCACTGCTTATAATAAGTTAGACCTCCAAAGTAGGAGTTATATTTATACATGACTCCTAGCTTGGTAACATTCTTTAGAGCAGTGATCAGTGGATATTAAGCTACTGTATGTCTTTCTGCCTACTTTAGGTGTTTTCCCTCTTTTTTTTGTCCCGATTTGTGCCTGTGAATAGATTTTTCACTCTGTTCTTGGGGCAGTTTGACTTTCCCCGCTTGGTAGTAGCATTTTGGACATTCCTTAAGTGATCCACAGCACAAAAGTATTTCTTGGTTCTAGACAGATCACAGAGATTCCCATTTTTCACTTGGTTCTGAAATCTGTCCCATTTTTCCAGCGGAAGACCTCGACTACCAGCGTACATTCCAGGGTGGAGGATCAGTGTTAACAAATTAGCATGGAACAGCTGTGTCCTTTGAAGGATCGGTGGTCTGATCAGTAATAAATTATCCCTTAAACTCCCAGTGCTCACATTTAAGTTCAAAAAGTGAAGAGCTGGGTGGAGCGATCTGAGAAGCAAAACACAATATGGATATGAGCTGTATAATTTGCAGGATGCAGATGTTTTGCATAGAAATGGAGGCTTTTTAAACTCTTCCCAAGTGCCTTTTGGTGTGAAGGTTGTGTGTTACCCATTTGTTGCCTGGTCTCCTCCAGGTACGCCGGTTTCTATCCGCAGTCCAAAGACATGCAATCAGGTGAGTTGATATCACTAACCTGCCAATAGTATGTGAGTGTGTGTGTGTCCTGGGCCACGTCCACCGCATGGAAAATGGCCACATCCCGGAAGACATCCTTTATGGAGAGCTGGTATCTGGGAGAAAAATCATTGGCCACCCACAGCTGCGATATAAGGATGTCTGCGAGAGAGACGTGAAGGCACCCGACACAGATACTGAGTGCTGGGAGGGCCTTGCAGCTGACCGCATGAGGTGGAGAAACACCCTGAACCAACACCTCAAGACTGGGGAGGAGAAGCTGATGAACGCAGCGGCAGACAAGTGGGGATGCAGAAAACAGCGCAACATCTCCAACAGACCACTAACCACATACGGATGCGACATTTGCAACAGAGACTGTCACCGTCGCATTGGCCCCTTCAGCCACAAGCGACATTGCCTCAGCTGAATAGACAGCCAGGACAAGTAATAGTAATAACAATGACGTAATAATAATGTTATTAACAATAATGAACTAGGATGTATCACCCATGGTCAGCCATGACCGACAGAGGCCTATGAGTGTGTCCTGCTGTGGACTGTTGTTTTACGCAGGCTGCCTCCAGCCTTGTATTTCCTGGGATTGTCTCCTTATACTGTCTGGGAGAGGCTGGGATAGCCTAAAGCTGTTCATATTATCGTTTTTGAAATGCTGGCCGTAATCACAAGAAACAGTTTAAGTGTAAATTAATATTACCTGGAAAAAGTGCTTAATAAAAAGATGAATCGGGTGAAAGAACGAACGGAAGTAAAAGACAAACACATGCTGCGAGTGGCCTGCATGGGGGTCAGCTTTCAGCTATGAGCTTTGTTGTGGTTTCCAGCTCACATAATGACAGCTAGCACTCTCCCCAAGGGACGAGTCTTAAGCAGCAACAGTTCGATGAACAGAAATGCAAAATGAATTAAGCCAATTTGTTCATTTTGATGTATCGTTGCTTTCAAGTTCTCAGAAAAAAAAAAGAAGTGCGTCTGTGAAATGAATTTGCTCTTAAAGGACATGTGACATATACATTCCTAGGAGAACGTGGTCACCTGCGACTGAAAGATATTTCAGTGGGCTTGGACTGCCGGGTATATTTTTGGAAGTCCAGCCAGAACAACATCCCCCACCCCCCGTAAGGTATTGAGAAATACCGCACACTCGTCCATGCACGCAGTCAGCGTTTTTTTTCTGCCGATCTTTATGAATCTCCGCAAGCTAAATGCCCATCTGATCCAGCGGGTATGCTGTGATCCATATTCTTCTGAGCTTTTTTTCTCCTTTTTCCCTATATGGGCTGGTCTTATTAACAACCCATGTGGCTCCTGTCTTTGTGCACTGTTCTGTTTCAAAGCCGCCTTGACAGAAGGCTCTCCTGCGGACGGGGCCTGTCACGGCTTCCTGTCATGTGTCCGATAATTAAAAATCTGACTGATTTATTGACGAGCGTCAGCCACAGCAGAGGAGCCGGGGCTATATCATGTTCATCCTTCCCAAGGCTAAATTTACTTGTCAAAAAAAAAAAGGTAGGCCCTCCTTTTTTCATATCTGCCCTCCTAGCCGGGTTGTCAGTCAGCTACCGTGGCAACCAAAAAGACAGCAAAAAGATCCCCTAGCCAAATGCTCTTTACTTTATTCAATTTTAATATTTATTGCCCACAAGAAAATGAACATGATACAAGCAACTTAGTGTGCATGGGTACATCCTGGTGATTTGTGAGAAGCGTCTCTTTGAAGGAAAATCTGGCTGTGAAATCCAGGGCCGCGTGACATATTTATGCCATTGTGAAACGTACATGTTAAATTAATTTTCCAATAACATTGTGCAACCCTTTAGAACAGTTTCAATATTTCAACCTTTCATCAAGCCTTTCATACATAACTTGATGTATAATGCAATACAATGATGTTACAAAAACAGATTTACAAGTTAACTTATTAATCTTATCTTACAATTAGGATCAAAGTAGTGTATATCAAGTTTTATTTCGTGGTATTTGCAACTTATACTTACATTACCTAGACAGACGAGCTTCATTATTTAGATGCCATTGACAGAGTGTAATGACACTTTAATTTAAACAGACAAATGAAAGTAGGCATCAGCATAAGTAATATATATATATATAGATATATATATATATATATATATATCTATATATAATTTTTTTCCGGGCACCAGGAAGGAAGCCCAAAGCTGGCTGCCAGCACTTCACGGTGTACAGGTGCAGCCCTACCTGTCGGAATCCAGGGCTGCGGGCTTCACAGCTGACACCTTGACATTCTCCTGTGACAGTCAGAGCTGGACAGGCATCGGGAATCGCATACCCCTCACCCACAGTCCCCACCGGCACCCCACACAGGCACTGTTCTAATAGAAAAATAAAGTCATGTACGAGCATACACAAACCGGAGCCAACCGTCCTGGTAGCGCCGCCCGACTATGTGTGCATACGTGTTCTTCAGCTGCATGGTGATTCGTTAACACGAGGGCACTCATACACACATGCAACCAAATATATTTACACAACAAAGGGTGGTGGGTAAACACACTCCAATCATCTGCCCAGAGTTTTCAGCACTAATTTCTCTCTCGACATGCAAGTTTTACAGATGTGTCACACACTGTTCCCAGAGGCTTACTTGCCAACAACATCTTTAGATACACATGGAAACAGCACAAGCAAAGACAGCATTCATAGATCCTTATGATGGCCTGCGCTAAATTTTCACGTATAAGCGACAAGTACTGATTGTTACAAGACGTACAGGAAGAGCCCTGGCTGATAAACAGTTAATAGACATAACTAAATGGAAAAAATCTAGTGGTTTCTTTATGCGCTACTGTAAAGGACAAGATTATGGTATAAATATACCATAAAAGCACACCCAGTCTTTTGACTCACATGCCGTGTCACTCCAGGAAAAATTCTAATTGAGGATGAGATACAGTGAGATGTTTCATATACCAACATTACAACCTTCTCAGTATCAGTTCTGCATCCTACTCTCAGCAAAGTCTGCAATAACCTAATAATCTCCTTTCTCTCTCTCTCTCAATTTTATTTTGAAAATAGAAAAACACAAACTCCTCTCAATAGCCTGTCTCATGCCAAGGCTTCGGTGGTGTGCTGTTAACACAGACATTGGTTCAGGACTCTTCCGCACTGTGAACCCCGTGGGCACCATCATCCACGCTCTGCCCCTCTCCTGCATGCTCCCATATCCCCGCCTCCCTCCCCCAGCTCGGTCTCCCCATGAAGCGGCCAGATGCTGAGTGCTCGAGGCTCTGCTATCCACCACCTCTGTGCCTCCTCCATGTCTTGTACATGCGGCTGCCCGAGGAGGGGCCTGATTTATTTTGTTAGCCGTCCAGAACGAAGCCCCCTACGGCGCGGAGTGTAATCGTCAGCATGGGCTCCGGAGAAACGAAGTCCCCTGTGTTTGATGCTACCAGGTCTGATTTCATATAAAATCCAGAGCTTCAGCTGAGTACCTGGCCGCAGTCTCCAGTTCCAGTGCTGTTTCTTCTCCCCAATCCTTAAAACACAATCTGCAAGCATTAGGAAACGTCATACAAGCATGCAGGAATGTCCAATATCACAAGGCCAAGGCACATGTTCTCAAAACAGCTTTGATTGGTGGACCATTGTTTTAAATAATTTCTCAATTTTTTTTTCCCTATTTCAAATTATAATGTATGTTCTCCCTTACTTCTACACCCCTTTCGATAAAATTCTCTGAAATAAATGAATGTAATAAAGTTCTGTAAAAAATTGAACTTTGGGCATGTATCTGTTTGTTGCTGGGATGGCTTTACCTTATACCTTTTGTTCAGTTCTTTTTGAGACCAGTCATAATAATAGAGCATGTACTGATATGGTACTGTTCAACAGTCTGAGGCAAGCAAAGGAAATGTTCAACGCCATTTTTCTGGCCAAAAAATGCATGCTTGCTTAGGAAATAAAGACAATTTCACATTAGAATGTTTACAAATAAAAATCAATACAATAAAAAGATACTAATTTCTTCTGTTCTCCAACATATTTCTGATATCTCTTTGGATGGCTAGAGCAACACAGATTTGGTTCCCAACCTCTCTTTGAGGGTACCTCAGCCATTCTATGTATTTATAAAATTTCGCCACCAGCTCACTTAATTGCCTAATTAGTTTATTAACTAATTGCTTAGAGTTAAGTTCAATAAATACATGAGTATATCGGATGGACACTACAAATTCTGGGGTGACTTGAGATGTAAACTGGGTGAGTGGCCGTGGCGCACGGAAATGTAGGAGCAAGGTTGCCTTGTCTTGCTTATATTTGCTAATTATGTCTGAATAGTAGGGTCTATTTCTGACATTTACAATCAAAAGGTCTCAGCATGACCTGCCTCTAATACATCACATATGGCAGTGCTTACAGTGTTATGGAGAGTAGAAGTGCAGTGTTCTTGACACAGGTAATTATTTCTACAAATGCGGACGTTGCTCTTGCTGCATGTACAGTTGGGAAGAGTGTGACTGATAGGACAGTGATCAGCATGTTCCCTCAGTAAATGTGTCTTTTCTCTCCCCCCACCCGTGAACTCGTCGGACACCCAATCCACATTGCATAATGACCCTGTAATAACCATGCATCAGTACCGTCGCCACCATGCTTAGGCCTGGCTGCAGCGGGTGAATAATGTCACTAATGGGTGGAGCGCAGATTCATCAGTCCTGCACACAGCGTCGCGCCGGGTCATGTTAACGCACTATTTTTATTGGAGCATGTGGGTTACCCTGCCAAGGTGGCAGAAGTCTGACACAGTGACAGATACATCTCCTCATTGACAGGAAGGTATTTTGGAGAAGCGGGCCATTACGTGATTGAGTTCCCTGCACTTGTGTCCCGGTTGTTCGAGGGGTTCTATGTTTGCGAAATGTCACATGGACAAACTGTCAGATAGGAAAATCACCAGCATGGCAGTGAGGTAAACAAGAAACACAAGCCTGGGTCATCTAATTCTCCTCTACTCTTGGCAAAAACACAATATTCCAAAAATATCAAAATTTTCTGGTGTCTGTACAAAAGCATTGATTTTTATTATCCAAAAAAAAAAAAAACTGAATCAGATTTAAAGTTGAAGCAAAAACTATTTTAGCAAATTGCATTGATATCTCTTAATTCTTATGTGGTGGTAGATAAAATACACATTTACCAAAGGGAAATGCAGATCAGTCTCATATCAGTCATGCTCTTCTCAATGGTACATGCAGGAAGCACGATGATGAAATAATTACCATGATAAGAATACTGCAGATTTGCTCTGCCAGACACTGTAAGCTCTGCCATATGTGGGGTATCAGAATTGGGTCATAATGAAATCTTTCCATTTTGAAAGTTTGAAAGAATAAACATTATGTGCTAACAATATATGCCCACTACAGGTTTTATCAGCACGTTTAATGATTTAACCACAGTCAATGGAATTAAACATAATTATATTCATAAACAGATGACCCACGATACTGAACAGGACACACAGTTAGAAGACGGATGGATGGATGGATGGATGGATGGATGGATGGATGGATGGATGGATGGATATGTAAATAGCTGTAAGCTGAATATACGAATTCACCTAAACATATTAACAAGTCACTGGAAATGTGAAACCTGTTTAAATGGACCTAAGGTTAAAATTCAGGTTACTGGTTATCCATCTATTAAAAACTTCATCATTAATGCTATCCCTGATCTGATGAATATGTGCAGAACTGTCTGCCTACTAATACATAAAGGAAAAAGATTACACCATCCTCCACCCCAAATTCCTTTTTTTTTTCTTTTTTCATCAAAGCATAGCATGAAACATAAAAAAGGTACATGGGCTTCAAAGTGTCTTGTACTTTTCACTGTAGCTGCATGGCTGAAATGAAATTTTGAATTAAAAATGCCATACAGAATGTATTAATCAAATTTACTAAATTAAAACAGCTGATAACGTAAAAATATTCCTCTGTATTGATGATACCTTTGGTGATATGGCAGACGATGTAACCGCCATCTTTAATGTCTAATAACTAATATCGTTAATCACGTATGGCTCTTTTCCAAGGCAGTGATGACATCGTGACAGGTGAAGGAAGCCACTCGTACTGGTATGATAAAATCTACGTTCAATTGTATCTCCAACTTACATCTAGAATCTATCGGTCAATAGATATATTGAGTCTATTTCTACAAACACTTGGGAGAAAATCCTTATGAAATTATATGGTTTTCTGCATGAACAGCTCCTAAAAAGAGGTCTCATCTAAGCGATAATAATAAAAAAAAATAACAAACAACACGCACTTTTAATATTGTCATATTTTAATTGAATAATGGTTTAAACAATCAGTGTCATTGATGGGAAAAGTATGTATACCACTAGGATAATGACCTCTTGAAAAGATGGTAATTGGACTCTGGTTCATTGTTCCAATCAATTCAGGTCCGGTTTTGACTTGCCCTTTCATATGAAAGAACACACTGTATTGGTTACCTGCGATTTACAACAGAATTCTATTCAAGTGCAATACAGCCCACTAGAAAGAGATTTTTGATCATCTCAGAAGAAGTCATTGAAGCCCATAGTACTGAAAATGGTTATAAACGTGTTTATAAAGATGTAGGCACAGTCAGGCATTTTAGAAATGGCATAAATTCAGCACTGTTGTCACTCTGTGTAGCGGTGGAGAATGATCTTACAGTGAACAGTCCAAGGTCAAACCACTGAATCCTCAAACAAGTGACAAAGAATGTGAGAGTGACAGTTAAGGATCTGCAGACAACACTTGCATTTGATGACGACTGTTTGAGTTTTCCATAAGAAAAACGATAACCCAGAGTAGTGTTTTTTGGGAGATTACCGTGGAATATCACTGCCCTACACAAATATCGCTGCCTGTCTCAAGTTTGCTAAAGATTGCCTGGATGCTCTGCTGCACTACTGAAATGATGTTCTGCGGACGTACGTACCAAAAATTTAACTTTGGAGAAATACTGACACCAAAACCTCATCCCAGGTGTGAAGCTTGGGGAAGAGTCTGGACAGCTGGCTGTAATGATCTGACACAGGCTGCCTCCAAGTGCAGAAACGTCAGGTTTATTTCCATGAACAATCCAAAATCGCAGGTCGCCGACAAGCGGAAGGTTGAAACGGAGGTACAGCCAAAACACGGATACCGAAGCCAAATCGAAATCCAAACAGGGCGGGATCCAGGACACCGTCCAAAAAGGTTCAATAGGCCGGTAGAGTAGTCCAAGCAAACCAGATAAATGATATGCCAGAGTAGAGAAACACAGGGTCATACACGAAAGAAACCAGGAACATGGAGAGCCCATTCAGTAAGGTGAATATACTCTATACCACACAATGTGATTACTGCTAACTGGACTTTCATAGCTGATGTGATGAGATACACGTGTTTAGAGGTGGGGAAAGGCGAGAGGAGTGGGAGAAGGACGGGTGTGACTGCCTGGCTATGGGTTTTACACTTGCAGTTATTGAAGGACCAAAGAATTACAAGTTCTATCAAGAAATTCCTCATGAGAGCGTCAGGGCATCTGTCTGTCATAGACGCATGCCCATGATAATGACCCCAACACTGAGTAAATCAACAGCAGAGCGATACAGCAGGAAATATTTTAAAAAGCATTCTAGAATGATAAGTCAGAGCTTTAATCCCATTGAAATGCTGTGATGTGATCTGGGACAGACTGTTTAAACATCACAAAAATGTCTTGCGGACATTGCATATGTCTAATCAGTAGCCGAAGGAAGTCTTTAATATAAAATGAACTGTTGAACGGGGACAGAATTCAACCAGCACATAAGGTCTAGAAGATTTTATCGTATGTTTATGCATTCCTCACTTTAGCATAAAAGTATTTGATTAAAGTATTTGTTTTCCAGAAGAATCCAGAATGAACTTTCAAAAATGTTTTTTTTAGTGGTATCACTTGGCATTACCTTGAATTCCATTCATTAATTATTTAGTTTTTTTTTTTTTTTTTTTTGCAGAAAGAGCCATGAAAAACATGAAAACTCATAGTGAAAAGTGGGGATTGGCTTTCAGCAAAACAGCCAAGAATCCTTAATTTCATATTATATCGTTTTCCATTGACACTTTTTCTTTATGGGAAAGTGAATTGAAAACCAGTAAGCATTCAGCCCTGGCTACTTTGATTTACCTAATACATTAAATTCAAGCCACTTCCTGTTTTTGTTATTATCTGTTATTCGCGTATGCAATCACAATGAAGACACGGAGTGGCTGAGAGTCACAAGTTCTCTACAAAATGGCAGCCAGTAAACAAAGCAGTCATTTATGAATGACTCACTTCAGTGTCAGGCAAAGGGGACCAGGTATCGCATGGCTGGAGATGAGGGGCTGTTGTAGCTTAATTTAGTCTGAAATAGTTTTGATTCACACATGCAATTATACATAAACTTTTTAATGCAAATTTGATAATACTAATGGCAATAACCGTAGATGTGGTTGTTGTTTCAGTAAAAATGACAGGATTTGCAGTAGATTAGTAGTGTAAAATTGTGCTATTTAGATTTTTGCTTTAGTCCCCATGTCTTCCTGATCATAGAATATAAAGCCAATCAAATATAAATAGACAGGGTAACATGGCATTCCAAATGATGCTGTCAGCCTAAGAGGGTTCTATCTGCTAGTAACAAGCAGTGTCTTTCTGAGGTGCCATGGAAAAAAAAGAAAGATGGGGAATGCAACATTGTTCCTTCACCAAATGGCAATCCATTCCTACCTTCAGCTCCAGCTCGAACTCCCTCCCCCCCCCCCCCCAAAAAAAAAAACACACTAAGGCTGTAATCAATGAGGGAAAGAGGTCTGAACCCCAGAAAGGAGAGCTGACGGAAGAGCCCGCAGACAACGCATGACATTTAAAGTGAAAAAGCTGACGTCGTCTCCATCACTGTCAGGGCCTCCACCATGAAGCCGCGGCACATATTAAAACATCCTTCATCTGGCCTTCGTTATTGGCAGAAATTGCTTTCGTCTCTGTTTGATACTCAGCTGAACTCTGGCGACACTCCCCCATGCCTACAGTCTCATAACATATCTGGTGGTATTGGTGGACCCGCCCTCCCCCAGCTACACCCTCTAGCCTCCCACTTCACCTAATTTGGCTCCGCTTTGACACTGGCCCCCTCTGCCTTAATCCATCTCTCTTTTTATTTCTTCCTTTCTTCTACCTTTTTTGGCAGCAAAATAAAATCCTATCACAGCCTGTCTGCAGGTGTAAAACACAAGACTAAGACCTCGAAAATTTCACCATATGTTCATGCATGCCTCACTTTGGCATATATTAACATATTTGTTTTCCAGCAGATTGTTTAATACCAAAGAATAATCCTGTTAAGAAATAAACATTAAGACTCAAACTCCTTCACTTGAACGTCCAGTAAAAACATGTGTGAATTGAATCTGACCTTTGATCCCTGAACAAAGCTAAAAGCTTCATGAAGGCATGTAGCTTTTCATCTGCTTATCTGTGTTCAACATACTTTCCCAGCACCTCGTCTAGAACTCTGCATGACCCAGGGGCAAAAAGCGGTCACTTGTCTATTGGTTATGATACATGATGCTCTGAAGATATTACATTATAGACATTCCCTAGTCGGCAGTCTTTTAGCACGAGAATCAGTCATTGTTAGCCTTGCCTTTGCTTAACTTCTCTTTCCATGAACAGCCTCATTTTCTCCACTGGAGGATCGCTGTTCACAAAATTTGACCTGGTCTGTTACCTGGCCTTCCTACGTTAAGAAGACATCATGCATTTAGCGACGTACCGTGAAATGTTCAGACTGACTAATGTTGTTATAAGGTCGCTTCCTTTCATTGGTTGCTAATATCGTCCGGTGGCTTGCTGTCGAACTGACACGCAGAGGGAGTGATTATAGGCCGTTTATTATTGGAGAATTTCACATTTGTAGACATTTTGAAAACCTAAAAAAAATCAGTCTGTCGCCCTGATTCTCTGCAACTCACTGCAAAACATTTTACGTGTTTGAGCATCACGCCATTTTTGATATTGATATTTTTGAATATGCGGATGTTCTAATTTATGACTTGTACATTCAGGATGCTCTTAATGCTATTATGGTAATTAGAGGAGAACGTTTTCCACTCCAGTGCCCAAGGAAAACAAGCAATGGGATACTTGTTAAATTAAATTTCACAGGGAATGATTGCAAATATGGGACAACATCACAGGCACCAATAACAGACATATTGCGGAATTTGTTGTTATTACTGACCAAGACATCACAGCTCTTATTTTGTCCGTTACTTTAAGATTGCACAATTAGGATTATGAAAATTCAAACACTAATGAACAGTGCGATACTTCAGTGAAGCCGATTTTCATACCTAAAACATTATAGACTAAAACATTCATTTATTGCTTGCCCTGCTTGTGTAGAAATGCTTATGCTTAAAATTGTTATGACAAATCATAATCATAACACGATCCTGATAATTAGATGAAGACGTCACCGTAAAAAGCCACGTGACTGTTCAGACTTTTAATTACCTGGGAATAGACTTGATATCTTGGGATCTTGTTCTCATGTGCCTCAAAACTATTGTCAAACAACAGCTTCCTCCCGTTTCATGCTTTTACATGCTCCACAAAGACGTAAAAGGTCATGACCACAAGTCTACAGTCCCAGCTTTGTCTCCTTTGTTCCTGAAAATGTAAATGCATCATAGAAGAAAGGGGAGCTAATCAATATCTCTCTAAACCCCTTCACACTTCCCACTCTTGGCGTTGTAATAAATACAAGGAAACGCATTTTCTGTCCTGTTCTCCTGGCCAGATCACACTCTTGTTATCAGCAGTAAAGGTGTGGAGCTGGGGAATTACATCTAGAGATGAGGTAGGCCACACAGACAGCTCTCTTTAAAGCCTCCTGCTATAAGGTCACATGATGTTGTGTTAACTGACAAACTCTTCTCGCAAGAAGCCCAGGCCTCACGTTCATCAGACCCAACAGGAAACAAATATTAATAAAACGTGCGACAAGATAAAGATGGGGGAAGAAACAAACTTTTAAAATATAAGTACACAATCAAAACAAAACATGAAAAGGTTACGCGTGTGTTTAGAGAATGGATTAAATCACCATGGTTTTCGGTACAGAAAACCATTTGTGTCAAAGAAATCTTATTGAAGTTATGACATATTAATCATGTTTTTCATTAATTAAGTGAATCATAGGTCATATAGACAAAAAGTCCTAGAGAAAGTTCCAGACGCATGTCAAAGTATAACATTTGGACTATGTTTTAGGGACATCGTCAGTTGAAGCCTTGAGTAATGAGTGAACACTTTGATGCTGCTGTAACACTCACACCAAGTCAGCCACGCCCAACTCATGTCCTGTCAATACCCAGCCAGCCACGCCCCACATACCATGGTTCCCCATCACCAGAATATTAACCATACCCACTCCTTTTAGTCATTGCCAGTTCCCTTGCCTCACTGTGAGGTATTGAGGTATTATCACTCTGAATGTTGCTTGTGTATGACATCTGCTAGTTCTCATTTCTCCTTTTATTTTGGATGTGTTTGCCATGTCGATTAACTCGTCCTGGATTTTGACCGTTTGCCTGTGACCATGACTACATTTTGGATGTCCCTCTGCTTTTAGGAAATCTTGTTTTTTCTGGCTTGTCTGACCCTGCCTGTTTTTGACCGCAATTAAAGAACCCTGCTCTGAATTTAGATCCATTCCATGTATTCATTACAACTGCATTTCCACCAGCAATAATTAGTCTACAATTCCAGTAACTTTTATCAGCTGAATAGCTATCTGCTGCAAAAAGTCTGCAATTTAATTATAACTGCACTATTTAACTTTGTTTCTATCCTTTTAAAGGTTCTTTTACAATAGATCTTTTTTGTTAACTTCATGTCATCAAAACCAGATCTTCACTTTTTCGGAATAGTTGGATTTCCGTTACCGCATCGCTGCCAGGACTAATCATTATGCAATTGACAAAATCAGGTGACAGAGTACAACATGATAATGATTTAAACAATTGCATGTTTCTTGCATTGTTACCTGTCTGATTATAAATATATATTTTTCTGTGACATTTAAATGTTTCACAGTTTGTGTGAGCCTAATGTATTATGTACTAATGTATTAGCTTGAAGGAATTCTACCCATGCTATTTTTAACTGTTGCTAATCCTATCCTATCCATCCATCTTCTAACTGCTTGTCCTGGCCAATGTCATCGGGGACCTGGAGCCTATTCCAGGCAGCATAGGGGACAAGGCTGGGGTACACCCTAGAAAGGATGCCAGTCTATCTCAGGGCACACACACACACACACACACACACACACACACACACACACTGGCCTAACCACACATCTTTAGACTGAGGTAGAAAATCGGAGTACCCAGAAGAAA
>JAACJT020000016.1:18159267-18208331 GCA_009936485.2 Gymnarchus niloticus | reverse complement strand
ACACACACACACACACACACACTGGCCTAACCACACATCTTTAGACTGAGGTAGAAAATCGGAGTACCCAGAAGAAAACAAGTTACCAGATGCCATAGTTCAGGAAAATCTCCACTGTGTTCCTCTGTCTAAATGAGGGGCTAAATCATGAACTTAAATTATAGACTAAAAGCCTCCAGTGTACCTTCAAGAGTTGCCAAAAATAGTGATTGTCAGAGAAGGTAATCATGGCCCAGCCATGGTTTTCCTTTGCCACAGACAAGGAGAAACACACTTTAACAAGAGGGTAAGGGGGATTGTCACATAACCAAAGATTATTTATTGATTAGCAGAGCTGAGAGTGGAGCAGAGGTCAAACATGGATCACAGGGCCTGGTCAACGCTGCAAAAAATGCGGAATGTGTCTTTGCAGGTGTTGTCTTGCGGGCCTTGTCAGCTGTGCAGAGAGGCACAACCAAGCCTCTTTACTAGTGGAGGTGCTGGCCGCCCATCTTTCCCACCAGGCAGAGAACTGCCCGACGGAGTGCTGGTGCAGGACTGCGAGTGCAGCGCTGCAGTGCAACAGATGCCAGACAAGAGCCGTCTTATCACGGAGGGGGAAGGGACATATCCCCAAGTACCTGGTTAATGCATACGCATAGCGATTTGTGCTGCATTCTTGTGCTGTCACTTTAAGAGTCAACCTTGGAATGGTGCTTCTTAAAATAATTACATACTCAGCATTTATTCCCAACAGACAACTTTATTCCAGACCACTGCATGGCACTGGTAAAGAAATTGGAGCAGTTCAGTTTTCTTCTTCTTCTTATTATTATTGTTGTTATCAGTATTAGTATTAGGAGTATATCCATATAATAATAATAATTTTTTATTATTATTATTGTTGTTGTCGTTAATTCATTAACTGATAAATTGATTTATACGGTTATTTACACTGCAGCCCTCACCAGGACGTGTGGTCTGAAGGAGCGCTGTCAGCACATGTGTGTAACAAGTGAATTGCCAATGCATACCACACACCTGGGTAGTCATTCAGTGCCAGAACACATCAGCTTTCATGACGATAAGGGAAGGTGACCCAGGCCAATTAGCCGCAGGAAGTTTAGATTACCTTCATTTTCCAAAAGAGCCTGAATGGGAATTTGTCCAGCATCACAGGGTTAGTCATCTACACATTCCATTTAATGGCTACAGTGCAGACCTTGACTTAGCATCACAAACAATTGGCAGCACTTTCGGTCGATGCAGTTTCCATTCTACTGGGCCTTTGCTATTTATTTGCCCAAGAATAAAGAGTGCCCGCTCCAGACTTGTGAACACAACCTGCTTCATCAGGGACGTCTCCCAGCTAGTTAAGTCCACAGCCTGTTTAGCTTCATGTGCAACAAAAATGTGGGACAGGATTTGGTTGTTGGAGCTGTCACGCAGGTAAAGTACGTACATCTTCGGTACCGAGCAGCTGTTTGAGCTGTTTAATTATTTTTCTTTGGTTCCTTATGCGCATCGTGTGGTATCGAAACAAGTTAAGTAAATGAAATAAATTAATTAAAGGGATAAAACAAGATATGCCATTGTTATTTGGAGGTATCTTTGGTAAAATGGTGATGATGCGGTGTTTTTGGAGTAAAGCAAATAGCTGTTATGCTATTAATAAAATGTACATGCATATAATGAAAAAGAGTTTAGGCTTTAGGTTCATAAGGCCACCGCTGCTCTACACTTTAATCAACACCTGACAGAATCTCACTCCCCCTCTGGAGGGGAAACACGCAGGATAGAACAACTGAACGAATCAATAATGACTTGATTCTAAACTAAAATAAATGGTTAGAGCGGCCCGTGTGGCACTGATGAATAATGAAACCAAAGGAACTGTGACTACGCTCATCAGAATTCCGTCTGATCAAAATCACAAAAGGACTAATTTCTTATTTTCATTCCAGTTCCAACCGCATTTCCCAGTTCTGAACAAACTGTCACGGGCACCAAACATTGCAGAGACGTTAGCCTTTTGACCTTTTTTCCCCCATGCACTTTTCCTCTCCCCTCACCCCAACCCCCCTTCCTTAATACAGCTTGGGGGGGCACGTCCAACCCCAGCAGCACGGGAAACATTTCCTTTCTCCAGCTGCCGATCCATCAAACTCGTACCACCGCTGTGAGCCACATCAGGCAGGGCTCAAAAGAACAAGGCCTGGCACAAGAGCCCCACACCCAAACCATCACTCATCTCTCACACTGAACTTTAACTGACCCCTAAATGTGTTGTAGAAGCCGCTGTGTTTAGCACATAGCTACACTAAATATGACCGGCTTTAGCTGATACTTACACAGCCCAATTTTCTGTTACTTTGTTACACCACGCAAAAAGAGATATTAAATGCTATTATAAGACATTATGTTAAATAACATAACTGTATCTTGTAGTTATGTACTCAGATTATTACATTAAGCGTAGGAAGCGTCCTTTACATATCTATCTATCTATCTATCTGCATTTGTAGACTGAAGTAATCCTTGTTTCTTCCCTTAATTTCTACTATAATTTCTTCCTTTCTTCTACTCAGCTCTATGTCTTTGATTGTTAGCAGGACAGAAAAAAAAACAAAACTGAAAAATAACTTGGCACATTTACTGCTGAAAATGTACAGTAAATTTTTTGACTGATTTTGGAAAAAAGCTTGTTTAAAAAAAAGAAAAAAAAAACAAAAAACATAGCTAAATATAACATCATTATGTAACTTCAGGCCTGGTCAGGAAACTACCAGACACTGCAAAGGTGTGTTAGAAAAAAGAGCTTGCAGACCTTATCTCTCAGTAATGTATTTGACTAGGTTAAGGTCGCCTTAAACATAAATGTATATTATTTTGGGTATTATCACTGTGTATGAGGCAGGGTGTGTTAACTCCTACAGTATCTTAGGGTTCCGAGGTTCTCCTTGAAAGCAAATATATTGTGTCACTATCATATGTCAACGGTCCGTGGATAATTTACATCGTCATACTGCATATTATTTTATCTATATCTGGCAGATGTACCACAATAGTTGTTTAACCTAAAGCAGTAGACATAAATCCACAAAAATTATATATATACACACAAACTTGAGATACTGGATTTGTTTTTTTTCCGTCTAACACAAATGCAGCATGTACCAAATGTACCACCTAACCGTGTGATTATACAAATGGATGCCTTAGCAACATCTGTGCAGGCTACAATAAAAAGGGATTTAGTGCTACCCCAAATAAGGTAAAAAGAGACTGTCTGTCCATTAAACGCTTTATTACAGTGCCAGCAGGTCTGGTCGAACTCGGTTAGTCCCGCACTGGGGCCCTGAACTGCAGCTGCCTGTAATCCCTATCAGAGACCGCTTCAGGCCCTCCTCTCTCTCTCTCTCTCTCTCTCTGTCTCTCTCTTTCTCTCAACACCCTTTGTCTTGTTCACTCTATCTTGCACCTCCTTTGTTTATGAGCACAGCTCACGGCACGCAGCCCCGTGTCACCAATCAGAGCAGGAGTCCTCAACTTTGGAAAGCCGGCTTGATGACGTTACACTGGAGGACCACGCTACTCCATGTTAGTATTAAGAAACCTCTGACATCCATATCACACAGGGGCATCGACTCGATGTAGCCTGTGATGTCCTTAGACTCTTATGAATAACACAACGCCATGCTTTTGTAGTTATTTTCAAAGGAGACTCCACAATAAGTGGAAACACGTGATGATTTTTGTGAGATGTATGCGACTGCGTCACTTAAGAGTCTAATTGTATAACTTAATTTATAATCTGAACTAATTCAATGCAACAAAATTGTATGAAATCTGTTTGTTCCTTATACGGTAATAACATCCTCAGCATTTACGACGGATATCCAGTCGGCACGGCGTCTGTTAACACTTAAGGACGCACTCTCACTTTTCTACACGAAGAATTTGCTGGTATGAGTGATGAGTTGTGACTATGATCTCCAGTAATGACAGTGGGGAAGAATCGTTCGACATGGAGACAAATGTCTGCTTCAAGCCCTTCAAACATTAAATTTAAACCCCGTAACGTGTGAATAAAGAAGACGGAAAACAGCAGCTTGGCAGCTTCAGCCACGAGTGTCACTTTGCACCGACACCCGTGTCAGCTAAAGAGAATTTTTGGATTGGAGGTCATCATTCCCGTCTCACGCATCCTTATGTGTAATATTACAGCTCGCGCGTAAACGCTTGCTTATACTATGTGGTACTACTTAATACAAAATAAGAAATCATTTCCATAGTCGTCTTGGAATCCTGCAGATCTGTACACGTTCCTGCTTCTTTACTTTGGACTTTTCAAATATCTGATAAACATTTTTATAGTAATGCAAGCAGCCTAGAAAGACCTGATGGTTCGGGCTTATTGAAATTACCTAGAATTAATTAAGCGATATATGCAATATATTTTACATCTCCGTTTTATTATTTTTCTATCCCTTATGACGACTTGCGTACAAATTTATTCACTGTGTAACTTACATGACAAAGCTTTTTCATTACATGACAAAAATAAAAAAAATAAATAAGTACTGCTACAGAGTAATCAATACTCTATAGAAGTTCAGCACTGGGCAGCAGTTCACTGAGTATCGATTACTCAGTATTTATGACACCTGTTTAAGGTACAGGAGTCGTCTGCAGAGAAACGCAATTTATTCAACAGCAGTAGGATAATGATACTATATAAAAATACAAATGGCACTAGAAATATTTTGGGGGAAAAAGCATAAAGTTGGGAACTGCGAGAGAGTTTCAATAGTTTGGGCAGGTTTCTGCTGTTGACTTTGAGATTTGCTGCAGCCAGTTAAGAATATAAACATCCAGTTCGTATTCACAGCTGGCCTTTATTGGATGGGTGCACCGAGCAATCCTAATTCACTCAGCTTTCATCTATGCCCTCTGACTGCTGTTGTGATTGAACTGTTTGAACTAGAAGCATGTGTCTGAGGGTAAATAGAATTTTTGATGCCATTATTATTTAGATTGGCAAGTCGGAAGTTTTACTATAATAGTCAAAACTTTTTAAGGCTTCTTTTGTCCAGAAAAAACCGTTATGTCAAAGACGTACAATGCACTCTCAAACCATCAGCTATATACTGCCTCAGTCACCGCACTTCAAAATGGAACTTGCATCTGTAGGGTGGGCTTAGTGCCTTTGCAATATTGTAAATGATTTTTGGCCATAAAGGGTTACCATACATATGCAAGTTAGATGCACTAAACCATTTTCATCTTAACCAAAGGCAACTAATAGGAAAGTGATCCAATTAAAATGAACCTTGATATTATTAGACAAACAAAACAAACAAGAAAACAAACGAACAAAAGAGAATTTCACGGTTGTCATTGGATTCAGAGTCGCGAGGCCAAGAGATAAGGGAGGCAAGGATGCAAGTGTGAGCACAGGGGGTTAAATAAGAAGGAAAGAACCTCTGGGCTCTGCCCTGAACACACAGAGTGAACGGTGAAATGAACTCAGGGAAACCAAGGCAGGAACATGATCATGGAAACAAGGACACAAACTGGCTGAGAACTGGAACCTTATGAGAACACAGAAAAAGATCAATACTGGCAGCAATGGCGTAAACACATGGCAAACACAAGAAGATACACAGGGGGAACACATGAGAGGACTCAGGACAGAAAAAAGGAAGTACAATGGGCAAACATGAGACCCCCACACCTGCGATCAGGAGGTTGTCGGGTCAAATCCCACATCTGGAAAAAGAAGTGTCTATAATACCACTGGGCTGTTGAGCAAGGCCCAGAACTGCTGCAGGGGAGCTAGATAAATGGCTGACTCTACACTCTGACCACTAGCCTGCTCCCACCTGTATATGTGTGTGTCATTATGGAGAGCAAGATGGAGCATGGGGAAACTGCATTCCAATGTGCCCTGGGGTAAATGAAGATTTCATTTAATTTACTCCATGGACCTGGGGCACTGGGGTCCTGGCAAAAGACGTGACACAGAAATTTACACAAGAAAATAATGGCTTGAAATAAACCTGCTAATGGTATCTTTAATTTAATACTGAAGCATGCATGCTCACTATATTCAAATTTGCATCAGAATAAATGTATAAATGAAATACAAAATTTGCACAATAGGAAGCTGGACTGAGCTCCACCCTCTAATCTTAACATGATGACAAGGTGAAGGTCAATAGGTCCCACCACAGCTAGACTTGTCCTTTCTTGCACTCGTCCCACTTTCAGACTGTTATATCAGTTCACATTTTGTCTGAGTTAATTTTCCCATATATTGACTAAAAATGAATCAAATATTCCTTCTTGCTTACTCTTAGGGGAATGACAACTGGCATGCAATACACCGCGCATGTAGGCATGTGTTGTGCAGATATTGGTTTAAGGCTGGTGGATGTCCACCTAGGTACCAAGACATTTGAAGTGTGAGCTGCATTTAAATCCCAGTTCCTGTCAGAAGTAGAGGAAGCTCTGGAAAATGTGTTCTTGTCAGCTAAATAGCTGGCTCAGTTTAATACACTTAAACAAGGCCACTTTCACAGAGACAAACGGGGTCAGTTTAGTACAATTACCTATCAGCTGTACCCTAATTTGCAAATCACTTTAACAGCTTTTTTCTTACTCAAAGAAGCTTAGTCAGATTTTAATTTAAATCTGAATTCTGAATCTGCCACCAAAAAAAAAAAAATCACCATGATGACCTGTTATATAAGGGAAAAAATCAAGTGGTTCACTGAATATGTAACAGGAGAAAAAGGTCTCAAAGACAAGATTTTCAACGAAATCCCTGCTGTCACACTCTGAAATGTATGGAGTCCAGAAAACTGTCAAAGCGACAGAACAATTTCACTGCTTCCAAAGTGGCATTACTGGATATTTGGATACACGTAAAGGAAAACGCCTGTAGTTACATGATAAAGGCTCTCACCTCGCCTTGCCCAGATGAACAATGGCCCGTCGACAATATGAGAAGGGTGCACAGTACATTGTACTTATCAGCATCTATAATAACATGCCAAATTACATTTTTTATTTGTCAAATATCCAGCTGCTTTTTTAGTATAAACAGTTCCCTTGAAGTACTGATGAAAGATATGTCTATTCATATTCCAAACTGCTATCCGAAGCAGGGGGGCCTGGAACCTATCCCAGGCAGCTTAGGGCACACCTTGGACAGGAGGGCATGGGTCTTTGCACACCCACACCTACAAGCAATTTAGACACACCAAAAAGCCTGCATCGCATTTATTTGGACTATGAGAGGGAAGCCACAAAGCATGGGGAAAATGTGAGCTCTGTGTCCACGGAGCAGAGGTGAGATTTGAATCCCCGAGACTGTGGGTGCCAGGTAACACTGTTAACCACTGACCCATCACATCTTCCTAAAACAAGCTGTTTTCCTTTTGTATGAGAGCCAATTTCCGTCTATATATGTTATATGTTAATATGTTGTTGTACCATCTTTATAGTTAAGCTTAATTGTAGTGACGACATTTGTTCCCAAAATACAACAACAGCCAGTAGCCCTAAGGCAAAGTAGTTTTTAACATTCATTTTAAGGGCTTGTTTTTCAATGTTTCTGATCTAATTTCATTTAATCCACAATGAAGGGAAAAAATGGATGAAATTCATTCACACTCGTGCATGTTATCAAATGCCCCAAAGCAGTTTTAGCGACATAAAACTTTCTGTTTTAATCTACAATACCGGGAATTGAAAGTGTTTTATTGAAAATATAAGGATGTTCAGTGGTCTAAATGCCTCAGTTGTTCGTATAAAGTCACACCGTCTATGGCAAAGCTGGAAAAATGAGACAAGGGTGAGTCCAGTTGTGGAAGCACCATTTTTATTTTCAAAACCTAATTCAAAATCAGTAGTAGATGCACAGTCAGAATATCCCTGCCTTGACAAGGGCAAACACGGAGGAAAATCACCAAATCCAAAAGGCAAGACAAAGAAACAGAAAAGCAACAGGGAACAACTGCTCAGAATGTAGACCCACTCAATACCAAGAAAAGAGCTGATGGAATGCAAGGTCTTAAAATACACAACTGGTCAAAAGAATTCGTTAGTCACAGGTGTGCTAGCGGACAGCCTGGGAGTGGAGGACTGGATGCGGGTGTGATAAATGTTTTAAATGGTTTAAATTTCGTACATTTAGCCTATCAGCACATGAAATGTGTTTGATCGGCAAAAACGTTAACAAAGGAATGAGCCGAGATGCTGAATGACCGTGCATCCGTAATTGCCGGGCTTAGGCACTTAGCATTGAACGGAATCAGATGGGCTTATTTCAAAGCCAAATCCTAGGCGGGTCAAATTTGTAACTTTTCAATCAGAACAAACTTGCTTGATTAATGAGAGCTCCCGAGAGAGCGGCTTCTGCAGGCGCGCGCGCACGCACGCGCGCACTCCGCCGCCAGGGCGATCACGCGGTAACTTTTCACCTTCGCCTGTGGGCATATTTTCAGTCAACAGCGTTTCATCAGAAGAAATCCTTGACTTATTAAAAAAGTTTCATCAAAGTGACATCGGAGGGATCGATGTGTGAGAGCCTGTCCATCGGTGGAGCTGGGGCGTTTGATGGTGGGCCATGTGCCAGGCAATCCGGGGCACACAGCCATGCCAGAACCCTGAAGGGAGTGCCCTTTTTCCAAGGACACGTGAGCAATTAGAGCTGCACAGTATTAAATCACGCCCCAACTGTGTCCTGAGTGCCTTCGGTGACAGACACAGGATAGTCTACAAGTACCGAATGGAGTACGTTAGGATAAACACGGTTTCATCCAGAAAGACGTTTTATTTCACCTATAAATCCATTTTCTAATTACCTATGCATGTGCATCAAAAGTAACCTGACTACCTTCAGTTGTATTTTAAAACTAATCTTTTCTTCGCTTAAGCTGAGAGCTGCCATCAAATGTTGAAGGCCTCTCTTGTCACATTCGCTTACAGGTGGGATGCACTGGAATACACATGGTTATCTTAATACGGTCTGAAGGCGTATGACATTCGTAGAGCCTGTGCCAGATGCTGCATTTGCGTACTGGCCAGCTATGCCCACGTGTAAATATGACTTTAGGTGCTGCTTAACGTGCTGCGAGACAGAATCTAGCAGATTGATACACAGAGTTTGACATTCTGTTTGAGCATGTATCTCAATGTAATGGGTCTTGTCATCATGCATTAAGCTAACAATATATAGAGGAATGCCTTGAAAGTTGTGTTCTGCTGATCCATCTGGTGGATAGCTCTAAGAACACAACATTCTTCCTTAAGAAGTTTAATGTAAATAAATGTTTACATAATACTCCCTATGTACAGTATATACTCATGTCACTTTCACTCATTATCATGGAGTCTACATGTGATCATCGCTAAATAATAACAGTGACAATAGATAAATTTGATTGATCGATTTATATTTGACGCATCTCAGAGGAAGTTAAGACCAGCAGTAGCAAATACATGCAAACCGGGCACAATATTAACAGATACAAGCACGGAAAACGGCAACAAAGCGCAGGGTGCATAGATCAGGGTTTGTACCTAAATGTACAGTACAGACAGTGTAAGTGCAGTCAGGAGAGAGACTCAGCGTAGAGTCCGATGGCAGTCAGCAGAAAAGACCTCAGATAGTGCTTACAGGACCAGCGCGACTGAACGAGTCTCTTGCTGAATCTGCTCTTCGCTCGGGTCAGGGAATTATGCAGTGAGTGTCTTTCGTTGTCTGTGATGCTTATTAATTGTCCTTTCCTGTACGACGGCTTCCAGAGAGTCCAGGTCCTTTCACAAAACAGAAACACATTGTGTCGTTTATTTGCCTCTGCTGCCCCAGCATAGTACAACACAGAAGATCAGACCGTATACCAGACTGGTGGAAGTGTAACGACAGGAACCTGCACGCCCCTAAGGAGCCGAGCCTCCTCGGGAGGTCCAGGCGACCTGAGCCATTCTTCTACGTGGTTTCCGTGTTCACTGTCCGTTTATCATCTCAATATAAATATAATCAAACATTAACTGAATAACATTTCCACCCAGCGAGGCATGATGGATCATTTGTTGAGATGATATGTTAGTATTCATTAGTACATATCTTACAAGGCAGGAAAACTGTTTCTTTGCATAGCAAAAACGATTGCAATTTACAACAATCGTCACTGAAAAACAGTAGTATACCAATTACGTTAAAAAATTGTTCGTAATTCGGTGCAATATAGAAAATAAAAACTACTACAAAAGGTTACTCAAATTCTGTCATTGAGCATACTTTATGGAAAATCTGATCAAACAGTCATAGCAGCGACAGCATGGGGTCCCGAGGGTCCGTGCCATTTTTTATTCAAATTATTTCTTTAATTTTCTTTCTTTTGAGCTCAGTGATGAAGAAGTAACCATAGATTTGAATATTTTTCACAGTGACATGAACATCCAAACCAGTAAACTGCTCTGTATAGCCTGTTACTTAAAGACTGTCCTGGTGCGTGATTTTTTTTTTTTTTTTTTTCATGAAGGGCAGGTTACAGCGGTCCCCCAAGTCTCCAACACGTTACATTTTAAGCAGTTATATTTTCAGACACACCAGAATTAGAGTAATGAGTAAACCCTTAGAAAAGCAATAGTGTTTTTTTATTAATTTTGCTTTTACAGAACTCTTAAATAATGCAGAGAATTTAGCAAATAGCCTCATCCTGTATGATTCCCTCGTTGGCTGACCTGGTAGAGCGATGACTGATGGGACCAATGAGAGTCTTCGTTTTGTTGCCATGGATGTGTGACAGTCTCAGCGATATCACACAACTGTCCCTCGCACAGGAAACTATGATTTAATTATACTCCGAGAGGCTTGCTTGGCATTTCAAACTGCAGGTTAGTTAAGTGTAGAAATCTGACTGCACGGATCCAAGTTAGATCAGGTCTCATTCTGACAGCTTCTCAACTCATCAGCAGGAAAGTTCCCCTCACTGACTGCTCGAGATTGAAACTTCTCTTAAATTGCATTTCCTATGGAGATGCCAATGTTATATTCCTTCATATGTCAGTGTTACATTATTCAATCACACCATTGAAATGGGGATAGATGTTGGCATTTACCTGGGGAAAAGAGGGAAAAAAAAAAAAAAAGGCTTGTGGTCCTCTGGGACGGACACAGCTCTGAATGTTGGCATGGGAAGAGTTTCCGAAGTAAAAAGTCTGAAGTGACAGCAGAAAGCAAGGTTCCTTACAAACAACGATCTTTTGAATTGGTTCAGAAATTCAACGTTTTAAAAAATGCTGCTACTGAAAAAAGCAAGACTTTCCTTCCCAAATAATTGAAAAGAATATAGAACTTGTAAAGTTTAATATCTTGTTATGTGGAGCCAATCTTACTTAAGTGGTCAATACGCCAAACCCTCCTTTCACCTGGCTCTCTGGGCCTCAGACCACACTACACTGAAGATAAGGTGACCATTGAACAGTTTTTGCTTTGTCCTCCATACGATCTGTAGTTCTGTCTGAAAGTTGAGGAAGTGTTTTCATGTTACAGACAGTGGGGGACTCATGGAAGGCTTTTCAAGTTCATCCAGAATGAGTTCATTTCCTCAGCCTTCTTTTGGGCCATCAAAAAGAGGAGTCTCTTCATCCCACAACTTCAAATTTTGTCTGCTAATAAAAATCATAAATTATTTTGACATGGTTCTGTTAGTCTAGCGAATAACTTTTGTACTGAACTCTTCTCATTACATAATATGTGCATTTAGAGTGAAATATTAACAGGCATATGCACTGGTCATTGAAATACGAATATCAGGTTCACATGATAATTGTTGTTACATTAAGCACAGATTTTCCTAAAACTACTGTCTGGGTTCACAGAACTGTGTTGTACACACATCCAAGTGGCACTCCAGTACTTCAATACTGAATGCTTGTACTGCTTATGTATGTTGTAATATTACTTACTGTATACGTACCCTTAAAGTTGTCATGTATTGCAGCAAGACATAGCAGAAATGTTAAAGATTAATTTTTCTGCGGTCCTCTGTATTTATTCATCCATCCTCCAATCATATATTCTGGGCAGGGTTGCAGAGTTGTCTGGAGCGTATCCCAGGCAGCCTAGCGGGGTACAGCCTGGATGCAAGGCCAGTCCAGCACAGGACACACACACGACAGAAAATTTAGAGATGCTTGGGCTATAGGAGGAGACCCACACTATGCATGAAGAATATGGAAACACACAGACAGACACACACACACATATACACAAACCTGAAGCTGCAGTGTTACCCCAAGAGCAATCAAGCTGCCCTCAGCACTGTCATACCCATGAACGCTGTAAATCTATTTGTTGTGGGAAGTACACCAAGCACTGAAAATGCAGGGAGACAGGCACCCTACTGTCAACTGAGTATCTCACGGCAATCTTTGCATTTGGTTAGAAATAATGCAAAAGAAAGTTGCAATCACCTGAGCTGCCTCCTTTACCTTGTAAATGTTGATTTGGGAATTAACAACACACAGCTGTGCATCACCATATGTATCAAATTCAGAAATCATCATGTGTGAAATGAAGGGTAATTGGAGTGCAATTGATTATACTAATTGCACTGTATAATTAAATCAGCCTCACTTAAAATATCCACAGAAACCAATTACAAATGAGGTATTACTAATTGCAAGACATTATTTTTTGTCTGCCTGCAGTTGTCATATTATTATTATTATTATTATTATTATTATTATTGGTGTTGTTGAAGCAGAAGAAACCATAAGCAAAATATAGATGGAAAAAAATGCACTTTTATGCTTTTGCAGTTGGGCTTCTAGAATATTCCGTGTGCTTTCCTGTGGCAGTAATATTTCTCTTCTTGCAGCTTGTGAATGTCTACTGCTTACAGACAGGAGACCATTTGAAACACTGTATCAGCACATTGTAATTCCTTTACGGTGAGGCAATGTCTAAACTGGCGATATAATAAGGCTTTATTCCTTATTCTGCTTTTGACACGATTTGTATTGGTGCCCTTGCTGGCAGTCATTAGCACGCCTCACATTGCGATCTCAGCGAACGACAAGTTTCACCATGGCTCTCACGTGTCGTTTAATGACTGCGTCTACCTGTTTCCAGCCACTTCCTGAAGCACATTGCGTGTGTATGTGTGTGCGTGTGCGTGGTTGTGTGTGTTCTCCTCATTCCTTCTCAGGGCTCTCTCTCAGAGCCGGCTGGTTGGATGGAGTCATGAGCCGAAAACTCGGCACGTGAACCATGCAAACACAAGACAGAACATTAAACTGAAATCAAAACTGACTAAACACAGCAGTTTAAACGATAAGCATTGGAGCGATGACATGACCTGGTGACCTGGCGTCACTTCGTACTAATTCTGCTGCGTCCTCCCGGAAGCAAAATAACCATCGTGGTGGCTTGCTTTAAAAATGACAAAGAATAAACAAACCAATTAATTTTTCTACCTATTTACCTATACACCTACCGATCTGTAACTATCTTCATTTAAAGGCTGTTTCCTCCATTGCAAGTGGTTGCTCCTACTGCCTGAAAACAGACAGATTACTTGATGTCGGTTCAATAACTAATCCCCTGTGAGATGACGGTATCTTAAGCTTGAGAAACCATTTTGGTTGCACAAAAACTTGAAAATGCAGACATCGTATGGAAAAAATGTTGCTGATGACTATCTATGGTTATCAACGTAAAGACAATGATATCAGATATATCCCCAATATCGCATTTCATTTTTCCTAAAGCATATATCCTGAAAGCTCAGTATTCAAATATAAACACTTGTAGAACAATTTCCCATATTTAAATTGCATGTGTACCAGTTGAAGGTGTTGGAATTCTCGACAAATTGTGGTGTACGTAGGGGAAGCTGGAGCTTATCCCAGGAGGCACTGAACACAAGGATGGAGAACCCCAATCCAGAGCCAGCCACATACACAATCATACACTATAAATTTATAGATGCAAATGAACCTAACTGCATTGCTCTAGGCTCTACTCTACTCGTCAAGGAAAGCCACTCCACTGCTAGTCTGCGACCCACTGAGCCACCACACTGCCCAGTGAAAGGGTGAATTTAAACGCTTAAGTCATCCCTTTAGCTTGCTTCTGGCCGTGACCTTTAGCCCGCTGATATTATGACTAATCTCAGGCCCGAGATGACAGCTTTCCTGCATTGTTCAGTGAAAGAACAATGTTCTACACCAGCTCCTCTGGGACCAATTTAACAAATGACAACAAAAATGGATGGCACAGAGCAATAAAACTTATAACAAGCATTTGTAATCTCGATATTTGGATTATATGGCTATATTCATTTTGATTTATGAGAAAATGTCTGTTTTGGAGAATTAATATAAAAAGTGAAAAGCCTTGCTACTACATCACGACTCTAGAACCTCTTAAATGTATTTCTGTGAGGTATCAATGCTTAATCAAAGCACATATTTAAGTGCAAGCTTCTTGGAGGCCATTTCAATGCAAAGTGCTATTTAGAGCAAATCAGCTCCCTTGCAAGGTTTCTCATTCTGCAAACTGGATGCACTTTTAAATATTAGAACCAGGGAATGGTGAAGAAAGGCACCAAAATATTGTATTTATAAGAACACAAAGCATGAAACCTTCGAGAGATGCTCCCATGTAAAAAACCTTCTAATTTCTATCATTTTCCCCATCTGCAGTTTACTTGTATGGATATATTCTTTTTTTCATGTATTTTTTAACTGCTAGCCACTAACTGTAAGCGTTGTTTATGCAGTGCGGTGTCTCGAGAGCCTGACAAAACAGCTTAAGTCCTGTGTCACGCTTGTTTCCAGGTCTCAGGGGTGAGTGGCAGGCCAATGTGGTAACATGGCCGGCAAGCCGAGCGCGTGTGTTTAATAAGACTGACGATCACACGGGCAATTGGCAAGGCATGGCGTGGCTTCCTGGTGACAGCGAGATTCCCATCACATCTGAGGACAGGACACGGGTGGGGGCGATGGCAGTGGAGTGTCCCTGTCTGTCACCAGGTCAGAGGAGCACGCCAGAGCTGGGCGGGAGATGACAGTTTGCTTTTGTCGGGATGTGTGGTTGTAAAATCCTGTGGTTGGAGCGGCTGCGAGAGGCCTTCGTCAGGCCACGGGTGTCTGTGAGTACAGGTGGCGTTCCTGCGTGGCTATTCGGAGCGGCGAGAATGCGTAAAAACATCACAGGCAGCTTCAGCATTCTGCCTGAGCCACAGTGCGGTTTGTTGCCAAAAGCAGGGAACAGAGTACTGAGTAGGAGTTAGTCTACATATTACACATAGACTATAGGCATGGGATGAATTGCATAACATCAGGGGGCCTCCCTCTGTGGGCTGGTACAATGTGCTGCAAAGCACCACAGTAATTATGCTGCGATCAGTGCAAACTGTAATACATTCAGCCCTCAAATATTTAGCTTGTGTGTACGTGTGCGACGAGATGTGAGCAAAGGCATGTGGGCGTCTGCGTACTGAAAGGCTTCCCTTCCGCAGGTTTATCGTGCCCCAGAGCTAATGTGGAAATGTTTTAAGTATGTCGTAGAAAGATTGAAAAAAAAAAAAAATTGCAATTATAAGGTGGCTACTGCTGATAACCATAACGCTATTTCTCTCATATACACATATTAACGACCTCCATTCTCTGCACAAATGTTACACGTTTGGCTGGCAAATATCTGTAAAGCAGGTTTTCTTTTTTTGGGAGGTGGGTGGGCTGCATCAGTATTATTTACAATGAAATTACAGATTTTGTTCATTTTTACCGAGAGCGTACGGTACACGTCTCCAAACTAAATGATGTATTGATCCTTTTAAAAGTGTGCTTTTCAATCTCCATTTAAAAGTTTCATTTTTATATGGCCTTAGGCACATAAAGGTTTCATAAATTAGGAAAAGTGCACATTTATCACAAGCGTTATTCTACGATATTCTACAGATATGGACAAAGTGTCGTTAAGCTGTTTCTTAATAATTCCCACAACCAGGTCAGAGAGACATTCGGTCACTCAGATGCCGGTCAGACTGTTTCACGTCTGTATGGTGTAAAAGAAAGAGTTCTGAACCAAGGCACTGAGGATGTGATTTACAAGTCAAGCAATGCAAGAGAAAAAACCCTTAAGCTAAGTTGCTCTTCCTGTAAATTCACAACTGCGTCTGTACCCTCGACTGCGATGTCACCGAATTCAAGCCGATTATGCCAGCATTCTGCCTATCAGAGACAACTTTGCAGAGGGGGGTGATCTTCGAACGGTTTAAGGGATTCTCTGCATTATATAGAGTGTTCCTGAAAATCACCGGTTCTGTACTACCACTGCTGATACAGTGTAACTCACTCACACCTGCTTTACAATATATCTAGGCTTTTACATAATTAATACACTCTTAGGGGCTTTCAGTCATCACAAGAAATATTGCATTGGGAAGCCTGAAAAGTCAGATGGAAGACAGAACATTGCGGAGGAATGCTATCTAATGGTCGCCGGGAGTCGACATTGACTAGATAGCAGCTAGTAATAATAAAATGTCTACTTTTCGAAACTAGGGACAAGTGTGCATACTAACCTGACAAAATTTAAAGGCCCAGAATCTAAGCGCAAGACGTCTAAGTGCCGAAATTCCCATACGATACACTGCTATGCATAACAACAGACTCACAACTATGAAACTGATGAAACAAAGCCAATCGGTTGGTCTGTAAGTCGAGTAGCACTGCCAATCTGTGCGTGTGCATTTGGCATCTTAAAACAGGGAAATCCATCTATTTTGTAAGCCACCTCTTAATATGCATACTTAAATTTTGAGAATGTGGCGCAAAAATGTTCATGATGTAGAGCTGCAGAGAGTTTGATAACAGCAGCAGAGTTGTGCACAAACAATGGCTACACTTTGTCTCCCTCAAGGATGTTTTGAACCTTAATAAGCAGAGCCGATGCTCATCTCCGGGAGAGAAAATGGCATTCTTACCTTTCAATTTCACGCATATTTCCTTTGTAACTAATGAGGGCCTTAAATATGGCGCCAGACCTGTGGGTTTGCTCTGTTGACATTTTCCGACACAACAGCACCTTGTCATTTAGCATGAAGAGCTCCCACCTGTGAGGTGTTCATAGGAAGGGCTGACAAGAAACACATTCACCGACTGAGCCTGCTAGTCATCGGTGACGGTCCTGATGCTCCGCCACTCTTCTCAGGCTGCCAAGCACAGCTCAGTGCCTAAAGGTTTTCTTCGGGTTGGATGAACATTTTAATTGTTGAGCCGTGTAAAAGAGAACTTTCGGTAGAACTTGAAACATCCTTGTCACCTTCGAAGAAGAACAAACATTTTTTTTTTACATAACATGGATGTCGAGGATAATTATAGCATTATAAATAAAACCACAAAATGCATATTTTTTTTTACATATAACTGCTGCCCATTTCTAGGACATAGTTTAGTACATATGTTGCATATGTTGTCATGTTTATACATTTACACATTACATCAATAAATGTTTTAAATGGAACTTGGAAACTTACTGATAAATATGTAAAATTAAAGGCAAGGACTGCAAGATGGGGAAAAAAAAAAAAACTGAGCCATATTTAAAATTCATTCTAGCTCATGTGCCCATTTCTCTTTTCAAATCAGCACCTATTTGCTTTTAGCCCCATGATTCTGCAAACTGAGACAGTCGAGTATAGACAAGTGGGTGAATTTTGGATTTCAGAAGATCTTCCCATGTATTACAATGCTCAGTGCTCAATGCCCAGGGATATATAGGAAAGTAACTTCATGGCATTCCTGGCAGGTCACACATTTTTAGTATTCAGGAGAACATTCTGCAAATGTTAATGAAGGGAGGAAAGCTAACAGGTATAAGATTTCTCTAGCTGTGTGTAAATATAAACATGCATTTGAACATTGTCTGTGTACAGGAGTATATATGTGCAAGAATGATTATAGTAGGGGCAGTAGATATAGGGAGTGAACAGTGTCTATATGCAGGAGTAAATGCAATATCAGGAATGAGTATGGTATCAGGAGTATGGTATAAGGAGCTAGTATAGTATCGGGAGTAAGATATCAGGAGTGAGTATGGTATCAGGAGTACAGTACAAGGAGTATGGCATAGGGTGTGAGTATGGTACCAGGATTTTAGTATAAGGAGTGAGTATGGAATCAGGAGTATAGTATAAGGAGTGTGTATGGAATCAGGAGTGAGTTTAGTATAAGGATTGAGTATGGAATCAGGAGTATGATATAAGGTGTGAGTATGGTATCCGGAGTGAGTTTAGTATAAGGAGTGAGTATGGAATGAGGAGTATAGTGTAAGGAGTGTGTATGGTTTCAGGAGTGAGTTTAGTATAAGGAGTGAGTATGGAATGAGGAGTATAGTATAAGGAGTGTGTATGGTTTCAGGAGTGAGTTTAGTATAAGGAGTGAGTATGGAATCAGGAGTATGATATGAGTGAGTATGGTATCAGGAGTATGATGCAAGGTGTGAGTATGGTATCAAGTGTATGGTATTAGAAGTGAGTATGGTACCAGGAGTATGATATAGTGAGTGAGTATGGTATTAGGAGACAGTATAAGTATAGCCTAGACACAGGAGTATATGTGGCTTGGGTGCAAGGTACAATAGGATTCATGAAATAAGGGTTTGTAGTGTAGATGCTGGTACCACATCCTGTGGGTTAGATGCTCAGGCCTTGAGGCTCCTGAGCCTGCCCTAAGCATGGAAACTCATCTTCAACCACGCTGTGATGGGACGACCGTCTGAACATTTTAATTTCATCAGGCACTTATTACCCGACAGACATCAAGGACAATTTCTTTTTAATGTGCTCATTAGCCACAACACACTACGGACATAATTGTGAGCCTGACACATGAAATTATTGCCAAAAAAAAACATTTTTAATGCTTCAGTAGAAAAAAGGTTATATGGATTCATATAATGGGTGCTTCATTGTCAACAACAAAAACAGGCCACAGAGTGTGTAATAATGTCTGTGCTGTTTACATGCCAATATTTTACACACAGAGTTTTATATGCTGTCAACTGTCAGTTACTGCAAATTAACTTTCAGAAACTAAGCTGAACTGTCAGTCAGTGTGCTGGTAACCATGGTTACGTTTCATACCCACAAGATAAAGCTGCATAATGCAATTATGGAAGAATAATTAGAACGGAAGAAGTTAACAATCAAAAAAGACATTTTACAATATGAAACAACCGAGTGCTTATAAATAAGAGGTTACTTTGTGGGATGCCGTAATCTTAATAAAGTAACATCTTTTGTACAAATATGTAGGTTCAATGTTTAAAGAGTACAGTACACTTCTGTACTGGAGTTTTAACCCTTTGAGCACAAGGCAGAAACAAAAACGCTGTATTTCATTTGATCAAATAAGATTACAAAACTATTGTGCAAAACAATTTCATTGATGTCTTCATACTTTGTGCATCGAGAAAATCATAATACTCTTAAATTAACAATATAAAATGATACATAATTTGTCAGAACTGATTTAATATATATATATACTTTATATATACATCTTTACATAGACCTGAATTCAAAAAGGCCCCTGATTTAAAGAAAAAAATGCAGTAGAGGCTGCAGGTTGGGATTTTGCTTAGCGATACAAAAACCAGGATAGCTGAAAATTCATATACATTGTTCATTTTTCTGTGTTACATTCAAGCTTTTGCCAATTGTCATCAAAAATATCTCCCCCCTCCCCACCTCCCTCATACTGGTTTTGAACTCGGAGAAGTTCTTAGCCGTACTCAGAGGGTTAAACATTAGACACTGGTTCCAGCACACTTTAGTCACATAAAAAGTGCACTAGATTTAGTTATAAAATGCATAACTAAACTGTCCATTGATGCATGCAGCTTGTTACATCTGAAGGATGCCAAAAAAAAAAATATATAAAACTAAACCAATTTACACAAGCTTTAACAAATCGCACTTCATTTTAAAATTTTTTCAACCTTCATTTTTTTTCCCATTTTCAGTAGCTGGTAATTCAGCACGTCCATATTAAACACTATACAATTATTAAATAAATTTAAAAATAAACATGGAAAAATGGGGGCCAGAGTCTCCTTTGGAGATGAATTAGGTTAACAGTAGTTATCTTTGTGCAGATTGATCTTACTGTACGTTGTTCTCCTTTAAAAAATGACAGCTAAAAGGCTCGGGCGAGTGTGTGTAGTTCTAGGCCAGCTCTACGGTTTCTCAAGCTCACAGACATACATAAGGTGGTCTTCGGGAGACTTCCCGTGGGTTTTGCTGAGATGAAGTTTGACGGCATGCTTGCTTGCAAAAGTCCGGTTGCAGAGCTTGCACCGGTACAAAGTGCCGGTGCCCTCCTCCTCGGGGGGGGAAGAGGGGGTGGAAAACAGTTTGTCGGACATGCCCTTGGCATGCCGTGTGATCTGGCTGCTGAGCTGCTCGCCTGACAGCTTGGCCAGATCCCTCAGCCTGAAGCCCAGGTGTGACTCCAGGTGGCTAATGTATGTAGAGGGAGTCCGGATCTGGGAGGCACAGTCATTGCAAAAAAACACTGGGTGGCCTGAATCGAGATTCTTCAGGAACTTGGTTCCTCCTGTCCTCCTTAGCTGATACTTGACATTAGCAAGCCAGTGGCTGATAGTGGTCATGGAGAGCCCTGTGAAGCGGGAAATGTGCATCCGCTCCTGAGGGCTGAGGTCTGACATGATGTACTTTCCATCGGACGTCTGCTGCAAGCTTGCGGCAAACTGGGCCTGCAAAATCAGGAGGTGCTGAGGGTTCCAGTTGGACTGCCGGCCCTTGCGTTTCTGGGCCGAAGAGATCTCTTCAGGCTCCTCCAAGGTCATGCCCTCCACATCTGACCTCTCCGACAGACTTGTCGGCGTGGAGGACTTTGACGTGTGGCTCTCTGTCAGGTTCCTTAGCATGTCGGAAATGTCAGACAGAGCATTCTCGCGCAGTGGCGAGTTCGATATGAAAGACACGACCGCTGATGTCGTAGCTGTTGTCACAGTAGATGAGGGAGAGGCAGATGATGATGTCGAACAGGATGACAGGAGAGCTGAACCCAGAGCGGTGTTTTTGTCACTCTTGCCTTTTGTCAAATCTATCGGCTGGTCATTGTTGACGTGGTAAAAATAACGGTCCAAGGGCTCCGCTTTTTTGGTCTGCACAGGCGGGGTGGCGATGGCTGCCTTTTCTGCCAGGCTGTTGTTCATTTTGAACAGCATGCTCATGGGATCCAGTGCTGGCAAAGCTGGTTTAGCAGCTTTGCCCAAGTGGACGTTCATTACAGACTGAAGCGCACTTAAGGGGTTTACGAACGGCTGCTCTGGGGGGTGGTCGGTTATGATGGCTGCACTACTGGACAGAGCAGAGGCTGGGAGCTTTGTCGAGTCTGTCCCATTCTCCAAGGATGCCTTTGGAAGGCTATCACTGCTCAAGTCCTTGTGGTTGTTGCCATTTCTCTCTGGGGTCACAGCCCTCTTCTCTTTAGGGGAATCACCCCTCTCACATTCTTCACCTTCACTGCTGGAGGGGGATGGTGTTGCCTGTCTTAATGGGGATGCCTTCACTTTGCGGTCCTTTATCTTCTCCTCCACTTTGGCCACTTTCTCCGTAACCTTCTTGACTAGCTCCTCCATGGCTTGGAAATTACTTTTGGGCAAAGGAGATGTCTGTCTGCTAGGAGGTGGGACCAGAGGCTGACTTTTGTTGGGAGGCAATATCTCTCCTCCATTAAACATGTTTTTCAGTGGAGAGTTCTTCCCAGAGGCTCCCAGGGATAACTTCATGATGTTAGGCAGCTGGTAGGCAGCATGGATGCTGGGGTACCCTCCCCAGCTCGGGGCTCCATTCTGTGCCTTATTGATGGCAGATGTTACAGTGTTTTCCAGTGATTTGAGGATGTCAAAGCCCCCATTTGGACTTTCTTCCAGGTCCTCTTCTGTTAGGTAATGATATTTTGTGGAGATGTCAAACTTCTCTTCTTCTTCATCTAGTACTGTCCTATCCTTTTCTCCAGCCTCCTTACTGCATTCTACTTCTTTTTCTTCCTTCTTTATCTCCATACAGAACTTAGGGGAGGTGCTGGATGGTGGGGGCACAGGTGGTGGGGAGAAAGTGGTGGCAGCCAATGGGACAGACTGAACTTTCTCCTTGGTTGGAGTGACTGGCACCGGCGTAGGAGGGGACTCTATGATAGGCTTCCCTTTCTTGATAGCTGAGTTAGTTACCTTAATGAAGTGCCCTGTCACCATCATATGGGCCGTCAGTTCCTGCAGCGTGTCATGAGAGCTCCCACACTCCATGCATTTGAGTATCTGGGACTTCCGTGACTCAAACTGCCAAGCGTAGCTGGCACCATTTTGGTGCCCATACCGGTTATTGGGTGTAATGTAGGGGTTGGATGCTTTCTGCAAGATATCGCTGTGGTCCGTAAGGGAAGGTTTTGGGGTACCGGCAGAGGATTCTGGGGAACTAGGGAGATCGAGCTCAATGGGTGCTCTCTTCCTGGTGTTCGGGATTATTTTGGCTGCCACTGGGGCCACAGGCTCTTTGAGAGGCACTTTCTGATAGTGTTTAGTCTTAATCATGTGGACACTTAGGTCCTGCAAAGACTCAAAGGAATGGCCGCAATACATGCATTTAAGAACCTTCTGGGCGTCCTCTTTTCCCTCCATCTCCAGGAGGGAGCGCTTGCGTGGCTTGGACCAGCGCTTGGTACCGCTGCCGTCCGTCTCATGGTTGTCGTCGCGGTAATGTCCGCTTTCATTCATGTGCACCGTCAGCTCCACGAGGGTGTCGTAAGCAGCACTGCAGTCCTTGCAGCGGAACTTGCTGGCCCCCGTGAATATGGAGCCGTACAGCTTGGTGCTCTGGCGGTAGAGCTGCACGGTACTCATAAGGTTGGGTTCTGGGTGATGCCGGTTCTGAGGGACCTGCTGGAGGCTCTTGGCCACGGCTGACTGGTGCCAGTCATAGCTTCCGCTACCACAGCTGCTACTACTACTACTACTGCTGCTGCTGCTCCTGGGTTGCTTCTCAGGTGCCGGGTGGCAGAGGTTCACATTGAGAGACGTCCAGTAAGAACTTGTCAAGAAACTAGTGTAGATAGCCTTCATCTGCTCCAGGCTATCAGGGCCAGAAGGGACCTCTTCACTGGCCACTGGCAGGGGCTCCTTGACCATCTCCTCCTCGTTTTTGACGGAGGCGCTCTCGAAATCCGACATGCGGTCGCTTGACTCGCTCATGTGTGACTCACTGTCCATTTCATGGCTGGAAAACTCAGCAACGGGCGAGTCTTGGTAACACGGGGGATCTTTCGTGGGGGAGTCCTTCTCCGAGGACCCATACTTTACAGGGGGGTCCTCGTCCACAGCACAGTCTTCCCCGTCCAAATCCTCATCCATTAACGCAGCCTCCTTTAGCTCCTCAGGAACATAGGCTAAAAGAAGGAAAGACAATCCGATTAACGTAAATCTTACAGCAGAGGTCCACTTTACAATATGCAACATCCTCTAGAAAACCATGGTCAGAAATATTAAACTGGTTTATTTTTGGTTATTTTTGGTTTATTTTTGGTTATTAAACTGGTTTATTTTTGGTTAGTTATAGTCCAACTGAAAACAATAAGACCAATTCATATACAGTACTACATTCTGCATGATTCCTGATTGTATTCATAAAATTTATAACTTGTGCAGAGTGGAAGATTTCTGGTTTTCATCTTCTGATTCCTTCTAAAACAGAAAAAAAAAACCCTTTCTCATCAAACATAACTTATTCTTCTCAAGGGGCAACAGCTTGAAATTAAAACTAAATTTGAAATTAATGAACTACATTCTGGAGGTGGCATTCATTTCTAAAGTAATAAATTAGTTGTACCCACCTCAGAGACAGCAGATCCTGTCTGTCAATTAATACCTCACCATTGTTTTGACTCCAATGAATTTCCAAAATAATAAATAGAATTCCATTTAAACTAAGCTTGCATTTCACAGAGATATGACAAGTCTCTTTGTAAGTACAATGAGCATACGTAAAATTTGAACAGCAAGTCTCTCCAAGCAGCATACATTTGAATAAGTTATAAGAGATTAGAGAATGGTGATGAAACATTTCTTTGAAATATGTTTAATGGTATTAGTGGTGCTCACTGGGTGAAAGCAATTATTTACATTTTTGTCTTCAAAATTTAGGCTTATATTAAATATGAAATTATATGAAAAAGGCCTATTTAATATTAGGCCCAAAGTCACCAAAGAACCCAAATAATTATCATTCATTCAAAACTAGGAAAAAATCATTCCCATATCTATACATTGGACATTAAAAAAATCTATAAATCTACTGTGTCTTCTGTACCATTACGATGACAAAAAAGAAACGTTAGGCTACGTGATTAAATTAAACATATGATACAATATGTTTGTAAATAAAAAGTCTGAATCTTTAATAAGTATTGTGCCGTTACACTTATGCTAAGCGTGAATGCACACACACAAACACACACACGTAGACACACAAACTTGCAGACATTTCTGACTGCCATCTGCTTTGCATCAGGTAGAACGACATCTGTTCAAGGAAACAATGATCTAGCTGACAAAGCAGTCAGACTCAAACAGGGCTAACGTGAAGACCCAACACCCATGTTAACCTAATTCAACATGCGTAAAATCATACAGGTCTAATTGATGGATTGAAAAAAGCGGTCTAAATGAACTGGGTGACTAGGCAAAACAGAGGCAGAACAGCATCCCAGAACACAGAACTGCTCAATGTCTTAATATAATGTGAACAACGGATGAGGCAATTGAAAAAATGTCAGCATGAACCAATGCACACACACACACAGACACACACATGTAATTATCACATTGTGGGGACACAGTGTCCCCTGGAGGAATGAAAACCTGGCTTTTTTCCATCATGGGGACATCTGTAGTGTCCCCATAAGGGAAAACTCATTTTATAAAAATCTTTGAATTGAATCAAAAAACCAAACAAGCCAAAAGTTTTGTACTTTGTTGGGTTTACTTATGGTTAAGGTTAGGACTGGGTAAGGGTGAGGGTTGTCATAGTTAGGATTAGGGCTAGGCCCATAGAAATGAATGGAAGGTTCCCACGGGGTTAAAAATACATAAGTTGTTTATGCATGCGCCCAGTCACACACACACACACACACACACACACACACACACACACACACCAAGCACCTGTGACTGCACTAGTTTCAATAGCTTACCTATACTACACATCAGCTATATAATTTCATAGTGAACATCTGCGTGAATATGAGTCTGCATGCAGACTCCTGTATAACGTTGCCGGTAAAGCTTGCTAAATATGAAAAGAGGGACATGTGACCTGAGTTTATCAGAGAACCGATAATGATGACGAGAGTCGGTGTAGCCCAGCTGAAGGAGGTACTCTCCAGAAGGCTGTTGAAAAGCAGTGCCAGATATTTTATATTCAGGCACCCGTAAAAGGACGTAATGTATATGAGATATATTTAAAACATAAATATCATAAACACACTCTGCTGATTTAATGTGACTCCTGAATTAACTAGGGGCCCGATCGATCACCCGCATCTGTTTCACGGACATACAATAGTCATCAAGATAAGGAGTCGAGTTTTTGCTGTAGCGTTAGCTTCATATTGATGTTTGATACTGTGGTGAAGTATGACGAGGTTCAAAGAAGAACGAGCGATTACCTTACTATAAAGCAACCGAAAAAAGAATTTAAATTACATGGGATACAGTTTGTGTAAAAATTCATTTCATTTAAGTTTTACTAGCTAGAAATGCCAAAAAGGTTCAACTCACAATTATTTCAGTGCAATAAAAGGGGAATATTTAGAATTGCTAAATAAAAAACACACAATGAAAAGGCACCGCAGAGAAGTTGCTTTCAAGTTGAATTTCACACACGTGTGCAGACTTGTTGAAATAAACATGCCACGTTTGAGCGTAACAACGTGATGATGTTTTTATGTGCGGTTCTTTTTTGGCTTGTGATGTCATAGGGGACCTGGACCAGTAAGAGTTTTTCTTCATTTAATGCGTCTCACAAACCTTTCTGGCAATGAAAGAACAGGGAGGAGGGGGCTCGTCAGAGGGGACTGATAATTACACCTGCTATAAATAGCATCAAACCAAACCCACATTTATAATTTAATATCACTCATGAAAACGTAGTATTATCAGAGGACTGCATGGGATTTGAGCTGTCTTCCAGACTGTATGTACAATATGAAAAACCACCTAGGTAGGCCTACTTGAAACTTCCCAACTTTCGTTCTTTAAACTTGCCAGCGTTGCCCCGCATCAATAAAATGAATTTAATTGAATATCAATATTGTTTAATTATCGCAATGTAACATGCATGGCTGGAGAGGGCAGTCAGAGAGTGTGGAGGGTGCGGGGTGGAAGCAGCACGAGGTGGATAGATGATGGCCAACACCGAAAGACAGGTGCTGGTGGAAGCAGGAGGTGAAGTCGAACACCAAAAGACAGAGAGGGAGAGAGAGAGACGCTGTCTGTAGGTGTCCCATCGATCCGAGGAAAACAGAACCATCCTGGACACAAGAACTGGGAGAGCCCCGGAGTTTACAGCAAAGCCTTCCATGAAGGCTCTGACTTGCTTTTAAGAACACTGAAAATAGTTGGCTGAAGGTCAGAAAATGCACTCAATCATTAAAATAGCCAGTGTGTATAAGCAGATTGGTAAGGGCGACTCGGCATGGTTCTGGGAATTCTGCCATACGCAGTTTTACTATTGGTTTGCTGAATGTGCTCTCAGATTGGCTAAACAGCACACACTAAACATGACTGACTCACACTCTCAGATAGAATATGGGAAAAAAAAATGTGCTAAATGTTGTTTCCTTTCTCGCCTGCCAACGCTGCAATCACAGTTTTTTGACAATCTGGAGCCTTTGTTTGTTTTCTCCTATGTTTTTTAGTTTCTCGTTCGAGATCAAGATGTTGGCAGAGGGAGAATTCTGTTTAATGAATTTGCTCGTTGTCCATTTTTTGTCAACAGATGGAATGGCATTCACCACTGGATTAACAAAATTTATAAAAAGACAAGAAACATGTAAATGTTTTACATAAAAACAAAAGGCCCAACATGAAAAGGAAGATGACTGTCATATTATTTCTGATCTGCATAAAAACAAGGCTATCATCCATCCATCCATCCATCCATCCATCCATCCATCCATCCATCCATCCATCCAGCTTTGAACCACATATCCTGCTCAGGGCTGTGGGGCAGCTGGAGCCTTGCCCAGGCAGCACGGGGCACAAGGCTGGGGTACAAGGCTAGATGGGATGTCAGTCCATTTCAGGGCACAGACACTCACACACACACACACACACAGAATAATACACTACGGCTAATTTAGATTTGCCGACTGCAGGTCTTTGGACTGTGGGAGGGCACAGGATTACCCGAAGGAAACCAGTGCGATACAGTGAGAACATGCAAACTCCACTCCCACGGTGTGGAAGAATAAGGCCTCGATCAGTCACCAAGGTCATCCAAGAAACTAAAAATAAATCTGAAGATTTGCACCAATAAGGAGCTGACCATTTACAAAAGCTGTGCACAGCAACGTCAGTGGATTAAGGGAAACGGCAGGCTTTAATGCTATCAATCCAAAGGCAGCAGCAGAGTGCAGCCCGACTGTAGGATTATACATAAACAGTAAAAACACTAATCACCTCCTTATGCCATTCACTTGAAGAGCATTTGACAGCACATTTATACCGTGAACTGCTGAATTCGGCTCTAGCTTGCATTTGTGAGGCCATTTCCCCAGTCTTGATTCCATGAACCAAAACTATTCCACTCTGTAGTGCTTAAGAATGTTTTTTTTTTTTTTTTAAATTGAGATCATAGAAGTGTGAAAAATCAAAAGAATGACATTTCCTAATCCGATTATCTAATTGTTGAAAATCATTCTGCGTAAAACACAAGACTTCATTTTGAGTACAGAATCGACATAGATGAAGCAAATCAAAATTCAAAAAGTCAATGACGTTGAGTGAGATTTTTTTATCTTTCAAGGACCCTAAAAATTTAGAATTTTTATAAAACATGTAGGCCTACTTCATACAGAGAAAAAAAAAACTGAATTTACAAATATATTCTCAATGCCTCTCCAGCCTCACACAAATAAAGCAGCCAATGCATATTCAAGACAACGTCAACACTGGTGTCTGAAGATCTCAGAGTAAACAGACTACCTATCTTATCTTTGAAGACTTTTGCTTAAAACAATCACTCAAAACCATGCTTGTAATTACAGTATCGTTACCGCGGCAGTAGGGAACAGCATAGGAAGAGATTCTCTGGACAAGCACACTGCTACAGACTCACTTCCTGTTCCAAAAAGGGCAGTTACGATATTAATCGCTCGGTTACCGTGGAGAGCATCACAGCTGAATACTGTTCTTTTTTTTTCCTTCCAGGCATCAAGAACAGATTGCAGGAGGAAACAAGAGTCACGGGGGGGGGGTGCGACAGCTTCAACGAAGCATCGATGGGGTCACTACAAGAACAAAAGTTAAGAACAGCCCCTCCGGGGGTGGCCCTCACGTCTTTAACTCATCTCCATACTTGGTACATGGAGAAGCTATTTTAACGGCGTCACTATGTTCATGTGGAACGACCAGAGTGAAGGGAGGAGGGCAAGCAGAAACAAAAACAGCACAGCCCACACCATGACGTGTCATAATCACATCTGTCCATCACGCATCCATCCATCTTCTAATCACATATCATAGTTAGAATCACGGGAAGTCACAATCTCGCTAATGCCAGAAAAGTACATCAACATTTCACAGCATCAAGTACAGTCTGTTACAGTACTTCTTGTATAACCAAAGATTTATTACCTATGAATTTTGCATAATGTCAAAAGGTAATGATTTACATAGCATGCACACGTAAGTACAGAATGATGGTCTGTTATGTACTGAGGGATGTGTGTATAATAAAATTATACAGCATCTTTAGTAGGGCCAGAGAATGGGCGAGTTAGGATTTTCATTAAAAGCAGTGAGGACGGACGTGGCAGCCCGTTCAGGAGGAGCCAGGAACAAAGCAGCTAGGAAAGGCTCAGAGTCCTCGGGATGGCAAGGATGCACTCAGTTAAACTAAAGGCGTGGCTAACAGACATCAGCATTGTTGACGAAGCCGACAGGTGATGAGGGAACACCGGCCCCCAACCCGCGGACACCTGAGGGCAACCATTTTTTTCAGTCTCATCAATATGGAAGCTTTGAACTATTACATTTTATGTTACCTCATTTTATAAGATATTAAACATGTTGCACGCGATGACACAGAATAACCAAGGACTCATAAGATTTCGGGAAAAACAACAGTCGGATCGTGTGTGTCCCTGATACGGTCACCGTACAGGAAACTAAACAAAAAACAATCTCAATTCAAAAAAGACAAGATTATTATTATTATCACTCGAGATCACTAAAGCCTTTAAGCTTATTCATAGAAAAAAATGAAAAAAGGCCTTTTTTCTCTCCCTATTTCAGTGTAGCCTCCCCACAGAGCACTGGTAACTCGCTGACATTTACAATTCACTAACAGGCAGCATAATAATGGGGTTGATTGCTTCTTCAGCAGAGTCCGTCATTTAATAACTGTGATCGGTTGCATACGTGCACAATGCGAGCTGTCTATGCGCCGCAGCTGAAAGCATGAGGAAAAAAGAAGGCAGCAAACCGTCACTTCTGTCACAGTGCTGGGTGTTTTCTTTTTTTTTTTATTTCATGTATTTTCTCCGGTCTTCGGTGTTAACCGTGGACATTGCCAGGCATGTTTTCCACTCACTTTTATTCCCTCACTGCGCTGTCATATTAAAAAAAAATCTCGAAGGTGTGAGGCGACAGTGTGCGGTTTCTGTAAACAGAAATGCATCTGTAAACAAGCGGGAAGGCAGACTAGCTATCCCGGATAGGCGATGTTTCAAAGTGCACGCACACAACCCAGCCCGCCGAAGCTTGGTCTTCTTATACTAACAATGCTCCAGGACAAGGCAGTGATAGGCCCTGTCTGGTTACTGCGTCGAGGCCCGACGGACGGCTTTGACAACCGCGTGTTGGGGAGCGTGCGTTTATGGGCGTGTCACGTGGTCACGCATAACCAGCCTGTCACTTTACCTCCCTCACCACGAGTGCAGGCTCACATAGACAGGTGACGTGTCGGAGGACCCCCGATGCCAGACCCCAAGACTGCATGATGGATCTGAAGGGACGGGCCCATGCCCATCTCCTGCCAGAAGCCCTCACTGCCAATCATGGCTTCTCCCACAAATCTTCAGGAAGTGACATTTCCATTCAACCCCGTCAGCCTCTGTCAGCCAAAAGTGACTAGGTAGCACAAATTTCCCTCTGAAGAACACATGAGCATGCTCTTGATTGCCCGCACCTCTTCAATCGTCTTTCAACAACTCCCCAATCTTGTATTTTTCAGCCCAGTTTCTTATTTCCATTTATCACGATTTTTATTGAATGCTTAGTATCTAAACCCAACCATGGGCAGAAAAAAACATGACATTCTTTTATGTTTGTCTGAATTCATTACCTTTTAGGTGACGTTCTAATTGCCACTGTGGTTATTTATGATTACGAATGTCCTCTCTTTAATTCGCTTCTGTAATGAGTCCGTTACGGCACAGTTTAGGGGCCTCTGTCTACAGTAAGGTCATCTCATCGGGCACTTGACCGGATGCCAAAAAAATTCAACCAATTTTCATTTGTGCCCAATTGGATTCATAAATCCAATCTGCATAAATTTAGCTACCATTTTAAAAATTAATGTCATTATCTATACATTTGAAAGTAGCGGTAAAAATGCTTAAAACATTTCTTTTTCTTATTGCAGCCACTGAGGTAGTGTACCGGTTATTTCTCCGAACGAGGCCGTGGGGGTGTCACGTTTGTAATGACAGCCAGGCATCCACCGCTCTCAGCCTTGTTTCCAGTGGCAGATGGCATGGTTTTATCAAACGAGGTGACTGCGAGCTCCAGAAAATCATACAGCAGCCACCATTGTTATTTCGATGCAACAATTCCAACACCATGAGGGCACCGGGAGGTCAAGGTCATTGTTCCCGTGAGGGTTATACATGGAGCAGGGGAAATGGGGGAGGGTTGAGACCGCAGTGCTCCAAAGTCCGCCGCAGAAGGCGCCGTCTTTCAGCTCTGCTTCGCGGATCACATGGGAGAGGTCTCTCTTTTTCTCGCTGCTCCCACGGAATCATGGGGGGCTGTCGATCTGCTGTTAGAAAGGAGCTGGGTAATGGAAATGAACAGTTCTGGCCCGCTGGGAACCCCGGGGCTCGTCGTACGCTGGGATCTGACTGCAGGTCAGTTCCACGCAACCACACCACCTGAGTAACGGGGGAAATAATAGCCATTTTCAAACGATGATACACAATTTCGAGGACGTCGTTCATCTGATTCAGATGGTCAGCGGACGTGTCAAGCGGGTCGCCTTTGCGAAGGGAAACCCTTAATGGGTAACTGGCAGGCAATGGCAGCCTTATTCCTGTTCTAGATTTGGTTTGTCATTGGGGATCCATTACCTGCCATTCTACTTTGATCTCTTCGGACAGGCCTGATCAAACGATGTCATCCGACCTACTCCACTTGGCAGAAACTTATCCCAGACTCATAAAAGGGGCCAGCCTGGCTATAAATAAAATGACATTATTATTTTACCGTCCTATCATGTGGAAGGGACAATTATGATAATGCAGGACCTGTCATGCACAGAAACACAAATGGGTGACTCTTGCGTAAATGTGCAAGCTTTTTGCCACTGGAACAGGCATTTGCCCTCTATTAGAAAATGGAAGAAAAAAAGCTAAAAATAAACTATAATCCAAACGAGCATAGTCCAGATGTGCCAGTGGTGGAAATGCCCAGTGGTAACCTTTTCGGCTGCCTTTTGTGATCTCAAGGTTGGCTGAATTCAGACTCGGTGACAGAACAGACACGGGAAAATGCAAAGATAGGCCTGTAGACTTAAGTCAGAGATAGCAATAAAACATAAAAAAATCTCTGGGGTTTAGAGGAGAGAAAAACAGCTTGCAATAAAGCTTGAGAATAGCATTGCTCCAAGGCAATTTTGACTGCAAAACACAAACCATTATGCTTGTGCATTATCTTTTAATTTAATCTTGAATGACTTATAATTCATCACGCAAGGCTTCAACCATATCCAATTATTCTCAGGGCCTTGATTGACAACAAAGGTGATTTATTAAGCTAATAAAAAGTGATATGCACTGAGCTTGAACTAAGAATAACCAGCTGGACAGAGATATTCTTCCCTCCTTTTTATAAATGCTGCGATTATGCCACTTCCCGGGAAAAAATTAAATCAATCCAGGTTCCAAGGGAGGTGGCGGCTACCCTCAGCAGTCACCCAATGAATCCCTTAAAGCAAAAACAATTCTGCGTTGGCTTGCGGCCCGCCAAAATGCGGACAACGAAAACGGCTTGCGCTTCATCGCCCACGACAAATGATTAAACCCTCGGTCTTTGTCGCATGCTCCATGCACGACGGGTTGTCCGGTGCTTCATCCACGAATGAGCCTCTCTATCAATCGTTATTATTGAAAAGCTGAAGCCCAGGGCCGTAACCTCACTCCCTTAATAAAGATGTTTCAGAGACGACATTAGGAAATATTAAACTGTTTACAACGGCGAACACATATGCTCGGGTTAACAGACGTCCTTTCCTAATTCCATAAAAGTCTTCGCCCTGGAGGACGCGCAATTTCGAGTTTGTGCCAAATCATTCCCCGATGCACTGGGCAACTGCAATCTCGCACAGATGAATTCTGCGCGATTCATTTTCGCACCGCAATTACGAGGTAAAAATAGCGAGCACGGTCGCGGAGCCGCGCAAGTGAGATGCGGCGAGCGAGACAACGGGCGGAAACTCATCTGAATAAACGCGGGGCCTAACGACGAACGCGGAGGCGCCTAACTGCCGGAGCCGCGTGGTGTCATCATCACGCCGTTTAGCTACTGCAGACGGGAGCCGGGAGGCGCGCTTGTGCTTAGCGTGATGAAGTGGTGAAAACACCGCCCTCTGCTAATGCTCGACGTGACGGGAGCTGTCGCAGGGAGGACGACGCTAATGGTGCAATCAGAGGCCACTCCATCTGAAGCTGGAGGCAAAGCGGCATGGAGAAGGACTGCAGATACGGAAAGACACTGCAGTCAACACTGGAGGTTTAAAAAAAAAACCTTTTAACAACCATATTTCATTATAAAGGACACTGATTTAAATACAGCAACAATTGCAATATTCAATATATACAACGTAAGCTTATTGATATTAATGCAAATTTTAAAAGGACAATAATTTTACCGTTATGTTGGTGACCGTATTTCTGCAAATTTACCCATTCCAATATATTACTGTTTACAAACAATGGTAAACAAAGATCATAGGTGATCAAGGAAAAAAAAAAAAGCTAATTAAAATAATTGTGTTTAACAGAAGGAAGGCAGAAACATGCTTTTCGAACCCCAGGCAGACTCGGTATCTGAATGCGGTCAGATGCGAACAAAACGCCTTATTAAAGCCTGACGTAGCAAAGACACTACAGATGTTTGAAGTGTTAACTCAGGAAGCTGCAAATTCGCCAGCTGCTACTTGCAAAACTAAAACAAAAAAAAACCCCTAATTTTCATACTGAGAAAAATAAATAAACAAAATGAGAGTAAACTGTGATTTTTCCTAGCAGGAGTGTTAAATTAACAGGGATGCATGATTCAGCTGCGAAAAAGGACACTTAGTTAATTTGGAAACAGCCTTGATCTCACTTATGGTCCTAGGCAGAGTTTATATTTTTATCTCTTTTCCTTGTTTCTTTCCATAATTTTTACCTCACCTCTAAAAAAAAAATCCATCTATAAATCAGAGCCTTTTTTGCAACATTTGTCTTATTTTCTACTTTGTTGTTGCGCTTTGATTCATGTGCATCCCATGAGGAAAGGTGCATGAAAACAGGAATGGAGAGGTGGGCCAGCAGTGTCCCATGGCTTGTCTTATGAGCCGAGATTGGCCAGCAGTGTCCCATGGCTTGTCTTATGAGCCGAGATTGGCCAGCAGTGTCCCGTGGCTTGTCTTATGGGCCGAGATTGGCCAGCAGTGTCCCGTGGCTTGTCTTATGAGCCGAGATTGGCCAGCAGTGTCCCGTGGCTTGTCTTATGAGCTGAGATTGGCCAGCAGTGGCTTTGGGGAACAACTACCTCACATTCTGCCGCTTCTTGAAACACCGCCTCCCACCCGCCTCTGACCCAGTAACCAGGGAAACGGGTGGAGGGCACGGAGGAGAGCAACGTGCCAAAATTAAACACAAAAGGATGTAAACAGGATACGTAATTAAGACAGCAGTGACTGCTGCATGACATAACACGTATACTATATGTCTGAGGCTGTGGCGGGGGGGAGACGGGAAAATACTGAGAGGGCTTTTGACACAGTAGCATTCCTCTCCCTTTCCTGGGAAAGACGCGTTATACCAATGGAAGAATTCATCTAATTTTTTTTTTCCACCTAAGCATAAGTCCTGGGTCCTGTCACTGTAGATGACAAAATCAGCCAGCATAACCTATAACTTCAGTCCCCAAATATTGGTTCTTACCCTTGTCTTCAAAACCAGAGCGATCTTTTAGAAAAGCTAATTCAAACCCTCCTTTTGCAGGGCCAAAGGGCGGCATTTAACATGCAAAAAAAAAAAAAGAAAGAAGAACATAAAAATTATGGCCATCTATCGTACCATGTGGACTCATTTTGCCTTCCTGGCTGAAAACGGACCTATGAGCATGCTAGTGAGACCACAGGTGCATTCTGTCAGTCATTAAGCTGTCCGCCAACGTTGGAAGAATGACACGCATACCCTAACCGACTGTCTGAAAGTACCGAGTGGCTCTGGAACCTTTTAAATAAAACGACAAGGCTCTTCTGCTATGCTAACAAAAAATTTCGTCTTGCTGTTAAAAAAAATAGTTCATCAGCTGGTGACAGTGTTTATTTAGCATGCTGCGTATTCATAATTGTATTTTAAGACTTGCCACACTTGGAAAATAAGGTCTTCTCAGAGAATATATTAAATAATAATACAATTATTTTACCTTTTTTTTGCATCAGAATAAATGTGAGCTGGAGTTTTTTCTCATATTTCAAATGCTAAACAAGTTCTATTAGTGTTTAGGCAAAATGATTAATGCCAGATTTAATTTATTGAAGGATCGCTTTACTTAAAAACAAGGAAAAGCAAGCAATCTAACACAAAATCAGAAGTGATTGACATATTATTAGAACAGGCGGGAAACATTTTTCTTTCCACCAGTAAATCTGCAGAAGAACTGCTCACGATGTCGCGGCAGTGAACAGGCATTAGCTGTCATTTTTGCTCCAGAATGAAGTATCACATTCCCCCCTGTACAAAGGCCAGGTCTCGCATAGCGTCACGTGACTCGTGGTGGCTTCAAGCCGTGTCCCATTGTGCTGCGTTTCAGCTGGTTTTAATGACCAAGGAGGGGAGTAGAGGGCAAAGGACTGAGCCAGCAAAGGATCATGGGTGCTGTCACTGGACCCTCATGTACCTACCCTACTTCTGGAAAGTTCATTATTTAAAAAAAAAAAACTGGAGTGCCCTCTTAATAAACACTCTATACTCCATGCGTGCCCGTCATTAAACATGAAACCTTGAAATTGCCAAAAAAATGTATTTTTCTTATCGTATTATGATTCAACTTCTGCATTAACTCTAACTTACGGTGTACTGTATGGGCTTCAGATAAAAATGTTTACACTCCATATCGTTTCGAATTTCAATGCTTTTAGACTGACTGCAATGTCAGGCGGAGCGGCACGTCAGTTGGATCCCTTCACCGTCGCATCGACTCACGAGGGGACCCTGCGCTGGCGCGGGACATCACGCTAAGAAAGAGAGAGTGCTTTCAGATTCACTGCAAAACCATGCGATCCTAGATTGATTTCAAGTCTAGAAGATCTGGGGATGAAATGCAGCGGCTCTTAAAGCTTAATTAGTGCCCTAGCTTAAGTGGAGCTGCCTTCAAACTCAATCACCTGCTACCGTTAGGTCCCGAGGCAGACTCACAGTGAAGAGGTGAGGCTTCACAAGGAAAACAAAAGGCTGTGTTTGGACGTGTAAACAGGCTGTTAGCCTTCGCCTTGCTGCCAGTCACGGGGCCTTAAGAACAGAAAAGATGCTTAACTCCTTCAACCTCTATTAGTACCAGTGTGAACACCCTCCATGCAAGCAGGGGGTGACGGCATATGGTGGAGACTTACAAAAATACAACGGTAACGTTCTTATAATGACTCGACAACGGAGTTTTGTTCGCTTAATTGTTCGATGTAGTCTAGCGGTTGCGCGACACCGAAGCAAATGAACAAAAACAAAGAAACAAAAAAAGAGATGAAAGGCGAAGTGGTCAAACCAAGGTGAAATGTGAAATTTTTCAAGTCTGGCCTGCGGTATTGCATTAATTCCCATCGGTCTGTCGTGGTCACCTCTCAGACTCCCTGATAATATCCTAAATATCCCGAATATGGATCCTGATTCTTCCTGACACTTGGTGGCTACTTTATCAAGCACGTCCAACGTTGGAAACACTGCGTCTGGCACCAACAATCACACCGTTTTCAAATTCACGTAAAATCCTGGGTATTAGCCATTCGAATGCTTAGCACAGCAAGTGACACCTTTATCCTGTCTGTATCTATTCAGTTGTAGCCACATCCTCGCTGTTTTGAGGAGCGAACTGGTAGAATTAACAAGCAGGAGCAGCCTATCTAATACACTGGACCCCGACTGTACTGAACCATCAGATTTCAGAAGCTAGGATCACTTACAAGAATGAAAATGAGCTTGTTTCACTGGAAGGATGCAGGAAAACTAATCATGACATATTCAACAGCTATTGCCAAAATGTTATAATCATTTAATAATAAGTTTATTAATCAATATGTCTTGCCTTATAATCAATGGTATTATTTTTTCAGTGTATATCGTTATCTTTTCCTAGATTTGTAGTACGTACGCCTTTAAATGTGTGCCCTTTCTTTCTGTCTCTCAAAAATGTCTGTAGATTTTTAAAACGTTAAATAAGGAGAAAACGTGGCACGTGATAATAATGCGTGCTCTGCTCCCTCAGAGGCCGGGACCTGCACCACTGCATGTCACATGGCACGCAGCCCCGACCACACAGGCTATGACAGCGCTGGTGTCACCCTCAAGGTGTGTAATGAGGCACACGCCCAGCCCAGCCTCCGAAGCGCACCTACGAGGCACTCCCCTTGTTTCCTATTCATAGGTGGTATTGAGAAGAGGGACCCTGGGTCTGAGGAGCCTGGGAAGACCACAGAGCTCATGACAAGGGCCCCCACCAACGTCGTAATTAATTTCCCATCACTGACCTCTCAGAGTGTGATACTACACACCCTCCATGGTTGCGAGGCAAACCAATAAAGTGGGCACTCGTCTGCAAAAGCGAATTCACAGGGACGGACATGATTCACAAGTCCCCACCCCAACCCCCCCCCTTCCCAAAACCGAATTCAAATCCACAGATTAGCGGCCATGTTCAGAACGCTGCGAGGGGTGTATCACAATACAGCTGGCCTTTCTGCGAGCCATGTCCGTTTGTCAGGAATTCCATAACATATCACGTAACTGATGAATGTGATTTATTGCCCTCCCACACGCTCCATTCCGCTGTTTTTTTTTTTTTTTCTGAGGAAAATTCCACGGCTCCGGGTGTACGGGGGCCTCAGGAATTTGTAAACACTGCAACACTTGTTAGAACCGTCTGAAACATCCTTTCCTCACGGGCGGCAGCGTAATGGACGTGCCAGGAGCGGCCGGGAAGCGCTCCGTACTGCAAATGATGGACCGTTCTGACAAGGGGTCGCGACCTTGCCGGGCCTCTCGCTCGGCATCATGTTGTCACCTCAAGTGGCGATACGCAAACACGGTGCCCATAGCAAGCGCCGTTTCGGGAGAAATACATTTATCCAAGGGTGCATTTCATTCACACTTCTTTTAAAAGGGACGGGGTTTCGAACAAAAGAATAACAACATTAATTTGCTGAAACCTTCCGAGGACGGTTTTGGTTTTCTACAAAAGGACCGCCTATATGTGAGGCTTCGATTTTAGCAGGGTATTCGCACACCGAGGCAAAGAATGACGTGATGAAATCAGGAAACAGATGGAGAAGACGGTTCAGCCTGTCAGAAGCTACCTAAAATGACAGCACGACATCAATGGTAAAATGGGGCAGCAAGTCAAACTCCCACTCTGTTTACTAAGCAGTTTAAACAGACACACTGTACAGTACCTTCTCCCAAACTTCCAAACCGCATGCTTAGAAACGTTCCGATCACAGTTTTTGGAATTCTCTCACAGACGTTAGTAGTCTGTCATTCCTATCGCATCCATAACAGAACTGAGCCAGATTTTTTTTTTTTTTTCCCCCCGTGATCATGATCACTTAAACGGTTCTGATCCAAAAGCAGATTCTTTTGCTTCGTCTTCTTACGGTTCATTGTTAATATTTCATGTGCGGTGTTGTGAGGCTGGGAGACAGCAGGAGAGGGCTGTAGCTAACCGGGAAATGTTTCTTGCCCTGGGCAAAGCTCTAGGCTACGTCGTTTTAAGCAAAGTAAGGGATGGGGCTATACTATGGCGCCTGTACTCCCGTCATATTATTTTGCAATGTTATGACTATTCCCCCAGCACAGCTGTGAAAAGGGAAACTTCAAATTATCCCGCAAGCTTAATCTCCTATCAAATAAAATGGATGAGAGGTGGAAGGGAATGATAACTAAGGTTATGTGGGATGAGAAAAAAAAAGCCAAAGAAAACAAAGATTTATCTAGAAAAAGAGAAAGGAAGTGCTGAGTTTCTCAAAGCAAACCCTGCAAGGAAGCCATAATAAGCATATTGTTGATGACAAGATGGGAAAAGAGTGACTTTATCTGCCATATTCTCTCAGTCTACGCCCTCTCCAGGCACCCAGGATCTATTAAGCACCCAGAGTTCAGTGAAAAAATTTGATGCACCTGGGTTCACTCTGGTTAGGTTGGTGTGGACTACAGCGCTGTATTGCCCATGTCAGAAGAGAGTTACCTCTCGTTGCCGCCTCCTCACGCAGCCCACGGGCTTTCATGACTTCCCCTTTCCTGGAAAAGGCTGTTGGACCTCTAAAGCATCACATGCGGAGTGCACGCGAGGATCCGAGTTTAAGAAGTTGCAGAACATTCACAGAACTCCCTAATTAGAGGGAAAGTTCACCAGAAAAGTCCCCATACGTCCCTACTCATGTTTGCTGCGGTTAGACCGTGCCCCAGGGAGTGCTTATTTCATTTCTGTAAGTAATTACGCCTGCACCTGGCATGTGGATTCCAGCCTGCAGTTGGCAGTGCCACGCGATTCCCAGGGAGGATTTCAGCAGGGTTGCACTTCTCCTCATCTCTAACACGCACAAAATATTCACAGGAATTGGGAACCGAAAGGCAGTATGGGGGGAAAAACGTGAGGATATGGGAAAACTGTGCAGCAGATTGTTTGAAAGCAGGCAATCGGCAATGCACTGCAGGTCACAATGTTAAAATCTGAACATTCATTTAAAGGCTGCAAAGTGCAACTCAACGAGTCTCCATATAGATGATCTTTGAGTGAAATTTCTCTCCTTTTCTTGCCCATTTCACTCATAAGATTTCAACTCATAGAGTTTTCAGATGTGTGTTGTTGAGAATTACATCCAGAGCATTCATGTCTACATATCACATACATAGATCAATTAATATTTGCGGTAAACATTATGTTTCAATTTAATATGTTGGGTTAACAGACTCTGAAGTAACATGTCAGTACAGTAGGCTTTATGGGTCTTGGTATCAGCAGTGCTGAGGTTCTGAGAGCAGTGGACTGTTAATTTCCTCTGCATTATGTAAATATCATTTAAACTATATATGTGGGTAGGTGGTGCTTTGCTCTGCCGGTCCCATTCGTTTTCTTCGGTTTGTATTTTGCTCTGGCTTTAAGAGAGGAAGCCGTCACAGGCCCAGTGCCTCCCAGACAGGCCGGCTCTCGGCTGACCACCCTCCAAGCCCCGCCCATTCACAGAGGGCTCCACTCTACAAGACATCGCTGGAATCCGCTTGTTTACACGTAGCGCTGTTTAGTATCCGCTGTGGGGGGGCTAGGGGGTCACTGCTCCCAGGGAAAACCCCCGCCTCCCCACTCAACGGCACCCAAATTACACCCCGAGAGAACCTTCGCTGCCCTCCCTTAACGTGGCCAGCAGGTCGCACCGTGGGCCCAACGTGAACCCGTCGAAGAAATCCGATGTTTGCGTGGTCAAATCAGCCACCTGGCATCGAGCCGTTAATATCCACCGTGGCAACTGCTGGCCTGTGGCTAACGAGATGGACCCAGCTGGGTCACACTCTGGAAAGCAAAATAATATTAATTAAACGCCTGCGTGCCGCAAACTTTCCTGCCGGCGCGTCTCAGAACACGCAGCCCCTAGCAGAAAGAACGCATCACCTTACCCCGACGATCCTGCGTCATATAGTGGGTTTGTCAAGCTCCTATCCCTCGTCCTGAGGACCCAAACCCAGGGCTCTTCTAAATCCTTCTGCCCTCCTCTTCTGGGGTGAGCCCAGGCCAAGTGTTTGGAAGAGGCTGTATCTCTTCTAATTATCTTTATCCACTTTGATTAATTAGACCATCTGACAATAGTGTGTTTCTAATGCTATTCACCTGCCATCCCTGACTGACAGGCTTTCTGTTTGATTCAAAGTAAACAGCTGCTGCTATGATTGCCTAGCAACCAGGAGGTGATGGATGAGTCCCAAAGATGGATGGCTACAATAAATCATGTCTCCTGCTATAAAACTAGAAAATGGGGGGGGGGCAAAAACAAAACAACCTTTTTCTATTAAGAAACCTCAGGATAACTTTTCCCTCTGACCCTCCATCTACTCATGCCTTATGTTATTTTGGTTTTGCATGAAGCTGAGAAAGGCCGATCGGCACCGCTGTTCCCATAAATGTCTGTCACGGGGCATGCTGTCAAAATGAGCCAGTGTCCTGCGATTGTGGCGAGAGGGCCGCTTTGTCTGTCCGGATTCGGCGATGGAGTCCCGGATTCCAATTATGAAGCCCACCGCCCAGTATGGCCTGGCGGCAAAGCCGAACCGCTGAGGATGTGGCGTGCTCAACCCGGTCGGCACGGAAAGCTGAGCAAAAACGAGCCCCGCCCATCTTTCACCCTTCGGTTCGTGATTAGTGTTACAGCGTTTACAGGTCTCATCAGCCGCAGAACGTCCTGAGGTGACCTGTTCACACCAGGACCTTTTATCAAATATGACTGATTGATTATCTCACCTGTTAGTCAACTCATTAATGCATCAAGAAAGCAAGACAAACAAGCGATGGAAAGCAATTTTGTAGGATATTATAAAATACTCCAGTAGAAAAAAGCTTTATGGTGTATATATGATCTTATATATTATGCATTTTACTGTGTCTACAACCTGAGATATTTCATATGTCTGACGGGCTACTGCAGATTGTTAAAGAATCAAGTTACAGTTGTTTGTTTTTATTTACAAAACGATACTTGTCTTAAATTAACACTACAACACAAACCATAATGCGTACCCAAACTATACAACTGTTTAGTTCTCAAATATATTTGTTTATTTTACAGGAAACAAAGCTATTTTCACTGAACATAGCTAATGTAACCACATTCAGTGAGGCGTACTTGGTTTGTTTTAAACCAGAAACATGAATACACTTCCAAAATGGTTACTTTGTTGTCTGATACTACATTTAAGCACTGAGATTTGCCAGTGGAAGTTAATGCTTAAGTGTGACTGCCCATGGGGACTGGGGGGGGGCAAATTAACCCCAGCTGTTTCAACTTCCTTTTAGAACTTTGATTGCATTTCACAAACCCTTCAGCCACCAAACGTCACGACAAAAAAAAAAAAAATAAAGAGAATCTGAGAGTCTGAAAGAAAAAAAGGAGATCACTCGGAATTGTGGGCAGAAAATAAAACTGACCGGAAGCCACATTTATTTTAGTTTTCGGCTGATTTCCATAGCTGTGGTGAAAATCTGGTGATAAAGCCCAGCCTGTCTGCCGATATCGGGTAACAAACAAGCAGGAAGCGGAGCCATCCATCAAAGAGCTCGCATCGAGGCCTCTGATTCCGTTCTCACTCTTCCAACTCTCAAGTTACAGCTTTACACGGCCAGTCTAAATAATATTCAAAAATGATAAATCGTGTCGTAAGCCTACTATCCATCATCAATCTTTTCTTAAGAAACATCCGTTTTCTCTAACGTGCCTTTGAATCGTGGAGAAGCAAGGGGACCCCGGCTGGTATCGACAACCCCCAGGAAGCTGCTCCGGCCTGTGATAACTGGACAGAATAGAAACGGGCCTACACAAACACACACACACACACACACACACACACACGTGCGTATTTCGAGCCTTGTAGGGACCTTCCGTTCATCTCTGTTGGCCTAACCCTAATCCTAACTACGACAGCCCTAACCTTAACCATAAGGAACCCAACAAAATGCAAGACTTCTGGATCGTTTAGTTTTTGATTGCATTCACAGATTTTTATAAAACTGAGTGGGGACATGACAAATGTTCCCACAAGGCAGAAATGTCAGGTTTTCATTACCTCCTGGGGACATTTTGTGCCCACAATGTAATACAAGCGTAGTACACACATGCAGAAACACAGCAACAACCACTCCACTTGTCATGCAAGAGCACCCACAGAGTCACCTATAGGTATGTAATGTCCACCGCCAAATGCTCACACATTTCTACGTGTCACACTCACAATCTGTGAAAACAGTCTCCTACCTGACACCTATCATTGTCCCCCTGTCTCCCCTTTCCCAGAATGCAGTTCCCAACCTCACAAATCACTTTTCGGCAGGCTGGTCCGAGGCCCCCGGCTGGCCTCCCACCTCACTCAGTACGGCCAGCATTCCCTCCCCGTTGTCCCAGGCTCTCACGGAGGGGAAGCAGAGAGCCCCACACGTGAACTGCAGCGTCTGCCAGGGCATTTTGATAAATGACACGTGTCATTCTGTCAGGAGGGACGGGGTGGGTCAGTGATGTATAACTCTGCTGAATAGGAAATCGACTGTTTGGCACAGAGCTGCTATTCTCCACAAGGATTCCGTTTCAGGACTCTGAAAATGAAATGCGCCGCCTCTCCCAGAGCGGACCGGGACTGACGCATGACCCCGGGGGCCCGTTCCTCCCTCTCCCCCTCCGCTCCCCATTTAAAAAAAAAAAAAAAAAAGAAGGAGAAGAAGGGGGGAGAGAAAGAAAGGAGAAAAGCATGAAGAGGCTACAGCTGGCTCAGTGTAGCACGAGGGCAGTTGTATCTATCAAAGTCTGCCCTACAACAATGATGGCACTATTTCAGCCAAAGTGCCTAACTCTGACGGATGGCTCTAGAGAGGGGCTGAAACCCGACCCCTCGAACACGCACATGCTACAGGACACATTTTTTCCTTCTTCCCTCTCCTCTTTCCTTTTCTAATGCACAACCCACGGGTTGACATCTGCAGAGTACATTTAAAGAAAAAAATGTGTCAGCCAAGCGTGATACCCCCCCCCTTTCATTAGCTCACTGGCAGGGTGGCACTTCTGAACCTCATTACAGAGCCGGGATTTATGAAGCTGAACCCGATGGCAAAGAAAAGGCATCTGTCAATAATTGCGGGGAGCTGCACTCCCATCTCAAGAAGCTTTGAAATCTCATTAAGTATGCAGTTATCAGGCATAAAGATCAAAAACATTACTCAACTCCGACAGACTCGTACCAAGGAACATTAATTAGCAACAGGGCAACAGAACCAAAGCAGACTTCCTCTCACACCTGCCTGCTGCCACCAGGGGATGAAAAAAATAATTAAACTGCCCCCTGTCAACAGCGACCTGCACTGACACACACTCTGCTCACACACAGATGAACGACAAACCACCACCTTCTGCTGTTTGCGACTTCCTCTTCTCTCTCTCTCTCTCTCTCTCTCTCATTTCAAACAAAACAGGGAGGAAAATAATTCGCAGCATCTGAGACTGATCAAGTACACGAAACGAGAAAAAAAAAGATCCAGAAGACACAGTCTTGGCGGAGAGGATAGGAAAGGAAGAGGCTGTCAAAATTGAGAAGGATGTCAGCACTGGCCCTGATTACAGGGGCTATACAGTTCCTCCATCCTTTCATCATGGGTGCCATCAAAAACAGTCTACATGTCATATGTCCTTGACTGATGGCTGCCAGTCTTGGGGTTCCTGCCAAGTCTCTGGGTGTGGGGGGGGGGGGCGGGGGATTTGCCTCCTCAGTCCTCCTGGCAAACACAGGCCTAATCTCTCAAGAGGAAGAGACCCAGGCACAGATCTCTCTCCAAGTAGCACAACTGCCCCCCAGCACATCCTCCAAAGACCCCCCCCCAATAGCCACAATACCCCCTCAACATGACTACAGCATAGACAGGGGTTATTCTAGGGAGCTATACCCCCCTTCACGAGGCTACCAGCAGACACGATCTGTGTATAACCGCCGGATGTCTGAAAACTGCCCAGACGCACGTCACAAAAAAAACAGAGGAAGAGTGAGGCGGGATATGGGGAGGTGGGGGTGAGAAACCCAGGAGAACAAACTTAGAGGCAGACTAAGAGCTGAACAACACCCTGAGACGGAGACCAAGTATGCTTTTAGACCCTTACATTTACAAGAACAGTGTGCAAGTGGGACAAGCAACTGAATCTAAAGAATTTTCATTCATTACGCTTAATGTTTTCGCCTCACTCTTCGTAAATTAGCGGCACGTTCACGGTGAGTGGCTTCAAAATGGAGGAAGCTAATGCGGTCCAGTAGATCTACCCTTCCAGGGTCGGTGGTCGGCGCTCACTGCCACCCCGATGCCATGCTCCTCAAAAGAACGAGGCTGGCCGGCGTGCAGAGCAAAGGAGAGAAAATGAAGAAAGGGTGTTGCCCTGAGAGACAATTAAAAAAAAAATAATAGCTGCTCATACATTAGCTATTGACCGTATGACTATAATGCTCAAGGCAAAACTGTGAACGAAATGACAGCACCAACGGTCTGCGATAAGCTCTGACCTGGGGAGCGGGAAAGCCCAAACTGACAGCTGTTAAACTGATGGAAATCATAACTGAAGCTTCTAGAACCAAAAGGAAAACTTTTTAGGAACTAGAAAAATCCTTCAGAGCCAAAACTTCCTTCCTTCTCGAGTTGTTGTTCAAAAGTTTTTTTGCCTTCCCTCCTTGATTCTTGTTTCATCTTTTCTTGCCTCTTTCGTTTTTCTGCTCTGCTCTCCTAACTCCCCTCATTGTTACTCACTTCTTGTGGCAGAAAAAGCTAAGGACGTCCATAACTAATCATACTGTCAGTTGGCTGCTAGGGAGAATCTCAGCTGGGAAGAGTAATGCAAGGCAGTTCTTCGGGGGACCAACCCAGCGAAGGGCCCCCAAATGGGGGGGTGGTGGTGACAGGAGAGAGAGAAGCCTGACTACTGACCACTGAACCCTGGAGCATGGCCTCCTGGTCCACGCGTGGCAGACGATGATGCGGGCGAACCAGCGGGTTTATAACCCGACAGCGGGCGGTAAGGCAGAACCCACAGCCTGAGAAGGTCTCATCATCATCCACAGGACTCCTTTTCTCCTGGGTTTGGAGGTTCAGGTTCGGCCTGAAGTTGCTGAATGAGGCATAGCATTGCACGCGGCCTCCCTGCTGATTCCATTACCAATAGGAAAGGTATGCTCGCTGAAGCTAACATGTCACTATGATGTATACCCTTCTATCACCCGCAATCAATCAACTGAACAAAAAAAAAAAAATCCTGTTTGTTATATCTGGTTCACAGTTAATTTATTTTATGTTAACCATAACTGGGTCTGTCACCAATTTAATATTTCTATAAATCACGTCTAGATACTTATGTACTGCTGATGCATACATTTTGTTTCATCCCAAGTAAAAAGTCCTGCTTCCACTATTCATCAAAGTATATCATGATGACTAACGTTGACAACATCTATTTTGTCATCTATAAACTCGGTCCAACGAAGCTGTCTGGCGGAACCCAAAACGTCAGATATTCCGGCGACAGTGTAAGAACAATTGTCTGTCTCTGTAATACGATCCGTCCCTCCGAGATGGCTGCTGCAGACCAAAAGGGTAAAAAAAAAAAAAAAAACAACACAAAACATAGTTCTGGTAGCGTCTGAAGCAATAAACGTCAACTATTAATGTTTTGTTACACGGGGCCAGTGAGTTTGGGAGAGCGCACACTCCTACAGTTCACGCAGGGAAGAAACGTTAGGGCAAAAGTATAAAACGGATTTTGGTGTCTGCTTCTTTCATCACCTCCTCTGGCGGCCACCGCCGGTTTTTCTCTGTTGTTATTTTACACTCGACCATTAAAAGCACCCTAATTCCCGTAAACATGATTACCCAGGTACCAAAGCCCATTTGTCACCTGCAGCAGAAAATTGAGTTAATGCACAACTAAAGGCAAGCAGGACTGTGTAATATCAACTTGATTACATCAAACTAGCTGCAAACCTAATTCGCCAGCATGACAGGGCGCGAAGCTTGTCATCTCCAATCATTAGGGCTGTCAGGAATCCATCAGGTTTACAGCTAATTAGGTGAACACTAATGAAGCTGGCAAAACATCTTTTCTTTTTCTACGGCTGAGTGGACCTTTCAGAATGGGGGGGAAGAGGGAAAAGAGTGAGAGAAAGGGAAAGAGAGAGAGAGAGAGATAGAGCGCCTGGGCAGTTTTCACACGAAATTCTCAAGGTTGCTGGGGAATGGATTTCCCAAAGTTCCTAATCAAGGTCCATCATCTGACATCTTTCCTTGTTCTTTTCCATCACTACAAAGCAATCAATTTGTCATCACTCTGTGTGTGCCACAAAGCAGTCATGGTGGACCTTATAACTTGCAGCTGTGAGGCCTGGAAGGGGGTGGAGAAAAAAAAAAATGACAGGAAGTTGCTGAGCCTCAGCATTTAAAAACGGCTCTCTCACAGCTCACAAATTTGTCTTCATCTGCTCATGAACAGAATAAATTCTTTTTTCACTGCTGCACTATGAAGTCTTTAGGTCGTTCTTCATCTTAACCCCCTCCCCAAAAGTGTCCATTAGGCAAACAAATCATGACAAAGTTAAGCTCAGACTAGTAAGCTGAAAAACGATTGAATGTACTCACTTTTCCAACTTCTGACTGACCATTAAAGCTATTGACAAATTAGCCTATCAGGGGTCAAATTACACATGAATCCTAGAATACATCCACACTATTTATTTTATTTCTTATTTCTAGTATGGTTATTTATATTGTTTGTGATTTCACATGCATGCCATTGCAAGCAAAGCTGAAATTTATGATAATTATTAGAAGTCTTAATATGGTTCGTTGTGTTACTAGTTTGGTTGTTGCATTCTGTACAATGCTTTCATATCTGTATAATATTGTTGACGTATCTGAGTTCAGAGTATTAATACTGCTTGCAAACTATCTCAATGAAGAACAGATTTTCTGTGGATAAACAGAATTGCCCATCCATCTTACAACTGCTTATCTAGTACAGGGTCACGGGACAGCCTGGAGCAGCAGAGGGCACCAGGCTGGCATACACCAGCCCACATACGTGCACTACGGGCAATCTGGAGACACCAATTATCCTAACTGCATGTCTTTTGGCTGCGAGAGGAGACTGGAGTGTCCAGAAGTTAACTGCGAGACACATGTAGAACATGCAAACTCCACACACACTCACAGATCCAAGGTGGGAAAGAAACCCCCAGAGGTGGTGGAAGGTAACAGTGCTTCCCACAGAATCACCAGGGCACCTTAAATGGATTCTCTCATCATTTTTATTTGGATTAAAATCCATTGTATTCTTTAATAAATACTATAATTGCCTTAGATTAAATATATTTTTCTAACATTCAAAAAATGCATTATTTTCACGTTAAAATCCCCCCAAAAAAGTGGAATTGATAGAATAAAATGAGTTCTACTCTAATCGTCTGTTCTGTCTGCATTTCTAACATGAATAACACAATGTAACATCCATTGCTTTCATGTGGTTTCTTGCAATGGCAAAATGAAAAAAAGAAGTCATAGTTGCAATTAAAGTTTGTTTTAATGGTTACTTCAAACCAGACGTGACGTAACAGGGCCCCGCGTTGCCATGGAGAGGGATTTATTGACGTTTATCGGGAATGAATAGATCAAAGGCAAGCTAGATGGCAGGCAATCAATCAGCCGTCAAATCAAAGATGGCAATTGTCCATTAAAGCCTCTTCCAGTCCAGTTACTCCCATTGTCAGCAGAGCAGTACCTCATGATTTCCCAGAAAAGGAAAATCAGCATAGGTACTTGGCAAAAGTTGATATTTTCTTAACTGTTTCAGCCAGCAAAATAAATAAATAAATACATTAATAAATAAATAAGAAATAAAACAGAGAAGGCACGCATCAAAGGGGTTCGGGACAGTCAGCTGACACTCCGAAGCCCCTTCCCCTTTTGATAAAAGCACGAATCTACAGAACCACTTAAAATCCACCGAAAGAAAGGGAGAGAAACTAGAGGGATCCGTGAAAAAATCCATCCATCCACCCTCAAGTTTACTTCACCGCCGTCTAACAAAGCTAGTGATCTACTTCAGGGTAAAAGCCCCCGACGTTATCTGTTTCGGGGGGTAAAAGCCCCCGACGTTATCTGTTTCAGGGGGGTAAAAGCCCCCGACGTTATCTGTTTCAGGGGTAAAAGCCCCCGACGTTACTGTGAAAGCGGGTCGAAGAGGCACAGATACCGATGACTTCGAACTTTGGGGACC
>JAACJT020000016.1:18142392-18153945 GCA_009936485.2 Gymnarchus niloticus | reverse complement strand
CATGGTCAGGTAAATAACATAAAAGTCATGCTTCACTGACCGAATTAGTGTAATAATAATAATAATAATAATAATAAACCAGTGGTGTGTCAGAAAGACGAAGGACGTCAAAGACTTCGGAACAGTTTACTGTTCTTTACCCTCCAGACTTCCTTCATTATGTATCAATTCTGATATCATTATACTAGCAGCAAGCTCCAAGACCGCCGTGTTCCGTGTCTGTATGACTGGCTTCACAGCTACTCACGAGCGCCTTTTCTTTCTATGTAGGCCTGTCATATAATGACGTCCTCTATTAGTGCCAGCTGATAACTTTAGACGAATTGTTGAGCAGATCAGACCACTATGGGGTCAGATAACTAACTATATGTCGCTGCGCAGGCAGGACCATGAAACGTCTGCCTGCCTGTCTGTCTGCCCGCCTGTCTGTCTGCCTGCCCGTCTGTCTGCCCGCCTGTCTGCCTGCCTGCCTGTCTGTCTGTCTGCCCGCCTGTCTGTCTGTCTGTCTGCCCGCCTGTCTGTCTGTCTGCCCGTCTGTCTGTCTGCCCGCCTCTGTCTGTCTGCCTGCCTGCCCGTCTGCCTGTCTGTCTGTCAGGCACCCGAGAATAAACTGTATTAAACTCTCTTAATTATGAAGGCTCTGCACTCTATGTCCTTGAAATCGTTCATTTAGATGTAGGAAACACCTTCAGTAGTATATTTTAGTTGTCATGAAGCAGTTTTTGTTATTTGATTGACAGCTTCAACACGTCGCGTTACACGGATTAACACGTCTGGTCATTTAGATCAGCTGTACTCCACTTTACTCACTTCTGACGTTGAATTTGGGGAAAACTTGCTATTTAGACTCGTGTCATTTTATGGATTTTTAAGTCGTCGTGTAACTCATCGTGCGTAAAGTCATGTCAAATTAAGCATGCGTATTTATTTAGTTTTTCATTCATTTGGCATCGTTCTTTGAAATTGCTTAAATTGATGGATTCGCACTGAGACGGGGAGGAATCGTCGTGGATGTGAATGAAACACCTGAACAGAGTCACGTTATCAACCCCTGCTCGTACATTTTGGCTGATTAAGGCGCCCTTATTAACACCGGTTTAAATGCCCATCTTGCATCTTGCGTGCATTTTGGCTTTACGTGTTGACCCTCTGGTGAAGGCTTTAGTAGACTAGTTAAGTGTTCCTATTTAGGGGTCACGCCAATACTTTGAACAGCAAATATGAGAAAGGAGTTAAGAGTCATTAGAGATGTGCTATTTATATCCATGTTAAATGGTCTGTAGGTTAGACTTTTTAAATGAGTGGCGCTCTATAGGTTATAGGTAATCTGAAACTGCCACTATATTAGGCTTATTTCGGTTACTGGTGGTCGTACCCCTTTCCTTGGTGCCGCAATTTACTCCACAACATATAAGCAAATGAAACAGTACGTTAGAGTGGCGCTATTAGTTTGTCTTCCTGAGGTTTTCAAGCTGTCTCCCAGCAGTGCAAATATGTTAGATCTTGTAAATTCTTTTAAAATTGATTTCTGTAGCCTTTTTTTTTTTTTCCCCCTTTCCAAATCCAAACTGATCTATATACTAGTAAGAAATGAATTCAAGTACAGCTGTCCCATAGAACTTTGCTGGAAAGATGTATCGTACTTTGCGGGGAGGGTAGGGGTTTCAAATGAGGTCCAATAGTGATGTTTGTGTATCATGTATCTTCAAGGTTAGAGGAAGAATGCATGTGTGGTTAATCATATTTCATAAACATATGTATTGGAGGGGAAGATGCCTTGTTCCACTCAGTAACTGGTGATACTATCTCCATGTTCACACATATTCTGGCTTACTGTTTCACGGAGATAAGAATGATTTGGCAGTGTAATGTTTAAGGTTTCTGTGATGTATGCTATGCATCACTATCTACAGGCTGTATTTCAAAATGAGTTTGATGTTCCAAGTTGAAGAATTTGAGCAGCCAGCTCATCAGACCTGAAGGTGATCTTCTACGTGTATGCTTGTCAACGCAAAGCCAATTTAATAATGCATTACTCTTTGGCTGTTTTTTTTTTTTTTTTTTTTTTCCATTTTATTAGCAAAAGCAAAAAATGTTTTACACATGAATGATTGTGTCCATTTCTTTAATGACACTGATTCCACAAGGGTTGGGGATTTGAATCTTTCCTCTGCTTTGTGTTTCCGTGGAGTCTGCATGCTTTCCTCATCTTGCTTCCCACCTGTAGTCCAAAAACATGCAGCTCAGCTAATTGTTATCTCTAAATCACCCATAACGTATGATTATGGGTGTGTATGTGTGTACCCTGACGTGAACTGGCATCCTGTCCAGGGTGTTCCCTGGCCTTGTGCCCTGTGCTGCCTGGGATAGGCTCTAGGCCCCCCTTTGTAATCCTGACCAGGATATGTGCTTAATAGATGGGTGAGCGTGTGAGTGATGGCTCATTTGTTGCAGTGACTGTCTCTCTCAATGTAATTACATTTTTTACCATTATTTCCTTCAGAAATAACAATAAATAACAAAATGACTTTTACATAAGACTTTCCCAGAAGAACAGGGGGCAAAAATTAGAAAGGGGAAAACAATATAGAATTGCAAAAACAAATACTTTAGAAACTCAATAGCATGCCTAAGGACACTCATAAAACCTGTCTACAGTCCTTAAGAAAAAAGGGATGGAATACCGCTTATATGAAGGGGCTTCAAACTCCTTTCATACTGCTGGTATTAGCCTAGTACTAGTGAGTAGCAGCTGTGGCTGAAGACTCATACATGTTTCACCCAACAAGACTGGAGCTAGTGTTTACAGCAAGGGAAAAGCGCCAACCAGGAAAATGACAGAAACCTTCAAAACATAAACAAAACCTCCTGATCTGGTGTTAATCCGTGTTGATGGATTGTGTGTAGAGTACTGAAACTTTTTCACATTAGCCGCTGGAGTCTATGACGAGCAACAAATTTGTAGTGAATGTGATGTCGAATTTAAGTATGCACGTAAATACATTATTTAATGGGGCGGTCACAATACTCGAGGGTCTAGAAAAAGGCAGAGGGTCAGTGTACTAGACGTTCAGACGTTAGAGTCCAAAGTTTCAAGATTCAGGAAAGAAAAATACCGAAAGAGCGACCCAAATCAGAATCAAGAAAGGTAAAAGAGTCAGGAACAAACCACAATAATACACTAGAATCAATCCGAAATACAGAGAACCGCTCAGTGGGGTGTAAACACTCAATTCCTCGTAGTGAGGCAGGGGAACCTGAGGTGATTGAAAGGACAGCCTGATAAGAAACTGCTCAATATTCAGGAGATGCGGAATGATGGTATGTTGGACGTGGCTGGCTTGGCATTGGCATGGCATTATTACTAAACCTCTCGATAAAAGCGTATACAGGAGGATGTGTGTCACACCTACAACCCACCAGTCACACCTGGCTCATCATCGATCACCCTCCCCAGAGTATTAACACCTGTGGACAATGCATCAACTTACAAAATGACTCACAAGATTTTGGTTAGTTGAGAGGTACTGAGTTTCACAACTGTACTGAACATTCTTTCCTGATTACTGCCAAACCTGTGAATGATCTTTCGTATTACTCCATTTTGTTTTTGCCTGTCAATTTGTTTTCGTTTGCCTTACTGATTGTCCCGTGTGGTCCCTGACATCTGGCCTATACCCTCAAGTACGATTAGCAATTCCCCTCGGTTTCGGCAAGTGACAGTTCTCCTGGTTTTGACCCTGTCTGTCTACAATATCTCGTTGGCTCACAATTAAAGTCCCTGTCTACGCTTGGATCCTATCTGTGTATTCATTACAATGAGAATGCATTATGCTTCCATTATGCTCATTGTTTCAGTCTGTAAAAAGTTCCTGACAAAGTAATAGGAGTGATATTGTTATGGGAGACATCTGTAGGACACTGGGAGCGTCTACAATAATAATGATAGCAAAATAAAGCAATAATAGATATCATAATCAGGGAACTATTCCAGAAAGCAGGATTAACAACTCCTGTAGTTAAACCTGAATTCTGATTGTAGAAAACTGAACTCCTGACTTCAGGATTTGCCAATTCCCTGGATCTCCTTGCATTTCTCCAGTTAGTCTGTGCTCCTTAGAGTGATATAATAATCATTTAACAACAATTTACTTGACTATGGGATACAGTGCCAAGTGCAAGTAGCTAATTATAATTGCTTGTTCTTTGGCATTTTAGCTCCATTCACATACCAAAAATGTCATCTACTCTCAACAATATACTACACTAAACAAATAAGGAGTGACATGTTATGACATGAAGGTCTTTTCATTGACTCTCTGCCTCAAGTTCTTTGGTTCTGATGTTACTGTTGCTTGCTTCTTTTTATAAATCTTTTACATTTTAAGCAGTCCTACTGTTTCTAGCGGCATTCTATCAGATTACCTGGATGAATCTAGTCCCTACTTTTTCCTTGCCAGTTTATCTAGGTTGCCTATCTAGGTTGCCTGAGTTAGTTCAACTCAAAGCAAAATGCGTTTGATGTACTGTCATGTTGTTTACCGTCGCACCTCGAGTAAGTTATGCTTGATGTCATTCTGCTGTTGCCTTCTGAGCCATTCATGCAATGTATTTAGCATGCCACCTGAATTTGTATTTGTGCCCAGCTCCAAAGTCTACTCTATAATGCATCGTAATTATCTATAATGCAATGGAAAGGAGCAAGTAACAGAAATTTGGATTTTGGACATATGACCTTAAATTAAGGCATATATTCAATTGAGATACAGTTCCTGAGATAACATTACTCAGTACTTACATAAAATTAGAATCTATAAGTCTTAATCTGTCTGTATTTGTTTCCTACAACTTGTGCAGCATTTTTACGGAGGATGATTAATACCACAGTAAATAATATAATAATGTAAAACAGCATTAATCCAGGTGCGATTGTGGGCTGGGTATGTGTGTTTTCACAATCGTAATACCACTCCAGCCAAACAGTTTAGGATATTATTATTTTTGTTGTCATCATCATCATCTTTCTGCCCGTTCTAGACAGCGGACATAAAAAAATCCTGTAGTCAAACCTGAATTCTGATTGGAGAAATTTGGGAAGATTTGGGGAATTGATAAATCCTTAAGTCACACTTCACTTTTCTCCTATCAGAATTCAGGTTTAACTATAGGATTTCTTAAACCTGCTTTCTGGAATGGGCCCCAAGTGAGGGCCATGGTTATTATTAATATAATCATCATTGTTATTATTATTATAAAGTAATAATTTTGTGTCTTCCTCATGTCAGGATAGATTATCGATGGGATAAAGATCAAATGTAGCAGATTTCAGGGCAAACTTTCAGCACGTGTGATGTTCCTGGGAGCTGCATACCATTACAAGGCATTCATGCAGAAATCTGTCCACCATTCAGATCCATTGCCTGGTGTTAAGCTGACCTGGAGGCTTAAGCATGCACGCGGTACTCTGTGGCTCCAAAAGCACATGCCTGAAGGCTCCGGAGACTTCTCTGCTGTTCAGCGGTTAGCGGACAGGGTGAATGAGAGACATGATGGAAGCTGACAAAGTTTCACTGTGACCTCTGTGTTTGCTGTCTCTCCATATTATTAATAATGCTCATCGGTAGATGCATGCTTAATGTCCTCAGAAATTTGGTCCATATCTCATTTAGAGGGAAATGTGACTGGAGAATAGAAATAAGACAATTTTACCTCTGTATAATATTTTACTATTCCATCACAGTATGTTTCTTCTTTCTATTCAATATTATATGTACAAAGTGTGCATTTTTATCAATGCCTCAAATGTCATATTTAACAGCAGTTTTATTTCTAATCTTTGTCTATAAAATTCTTTTATACAAATTTGACAGACTAAAGATGCGTGAATGCCAAGTAATCTTGTTAACTGTATTTAATTCTTGCAGCTAAGGTATTACACGTCATTTTCTTCTTTTGTGGTTTATGGATGGTCAACTGAACCGGGGAGGGAATGAAATCTCTGCTGTTTAAAAAAAAGGCACTAATTTTCCTGTAGTGGAATGGTGTTGGTCTCGCCTCGCGTACTTGCGTGTGTCTCAGACCACTACTGAAAAAGGGAAGTGGCGAGGTCAAAGGTCAAGAAGATGTACTGAGGGGTCAATGAACACGCTGATGGACTGAACGATGGCCTAGTGAAGTGCAACACTCTGTTTGCACGGCCACAGCAAGGAGCAGCTGTTTACTTAGCAGAGGATATCAAGTGCTAAGATGATTTCACCGCGTGTCTCATGATGTGCATGATATACCCATGAAGAATGTCAATATAACATAGCATTTTGCTTTTATCATTTTAAGCTGGTAAAGACTTGCATGAGGGTGAGATGTCATAGAGTTTCTCATAGAGCATGAAAGAGTAATGAGTGGGTAATGTCTGCATGTATAATTTCATCTTCATGCCATCCCCTATTTCAACTCAAAAGGGTGAAAATCTCACACACTTCAGAATTAAAACAATGTCGTAATTTCTCAGTTTTCCTAGCTGTTGGCTGTTTTGTGGAAATACATGACAGTCAAGGAAGATGTACATAAGAATTGCATTAGGGTTCAGTTTTGGCTTTCTCCAGCTTTTCATAGGCCATCAAGATTAATCTGCTCTTCCTGCTCTCCCCAGAATTAAAATGTTGAATGTGGCAGTTGAAACCTCAAATCTAAAGAACTCCTTTACATAAAACCTAACTGTGACAGCAAAAATTAAATATTCAAAACATGATGATATTATTTTTAGGACTTTAAAATAAAAAATAAATATGTTTTTTGCATTTCATACTTTCAAACTTTTTAACTCTTTAATGCATGAGCACTTTGCCGGATAATTAAATGCATTTTATGACAATATTTTTTAATGCTCAGATACTGTACAATGTCCATATGCATACTTAATACACAGTTACTGCGTCTGCCAAGATAGGATGAATCTGTACTGTTTTGGAACCCGTAGTTTATTAGAATTTCAAATGCTGTGAATTTGTTATTATTATTATTATTATTATTATTATTCAGCAATGGACCAATGAGAGCTGAACAGCACAAACTGGACCTCATGGTTCTGGATAACATGTCCCTATTGCACCTGAGTACTTGCACTAATCATTTATTTTTCAGCTCTGCCTCGTGTGCGTGACTCGCCTGTCGGTTGTTCCAGTGCTTATTTAAATTGCGACATGCGCTTTTCAAGATCATGAAACTCTTCTGTGGAAAGTCTTAGGCTTCATTCCTTTGATTCCTACTCAGTACTCTAATAAATGCAGCCACCCTCTTGCACTGTTGAGCAGTTTTTAACTGCCTTAATAAAACACATTTCAACGTCTGGACAATTCGTTCCTTCCATGATGTGACGTTTGGTTTGATTCCATGTGTTTTAAGTGTGAATGTAGATTTATTTATTTTTTTTCCAGTTATGTGTAAGATGAAAGATGTAGTTAATCTGCTAATATTTAAAATTCCTTAGTCAGCTGAATTATACTGACTGAATGAAGGCTTTGCTTTATTTTTCTATATGGCCATGGCCTGACCTGTTAATCAAACATTCTATGTACACAACAGGTTTAGAAATTTACATTGTAAAGCATAAAATTATATTCAGCCTGATCAAAACTTTATTTCAGGCTGATACAGCTCTTCATTATTAAGACTTGCCGAGGTAGACAATGGCATACTGTTTTACGTGGATGATGTTATTTTACAGTTGCATATAAAAACAAAAGGGGGGAAAAGGACCCATTCAAAAATTTGACCGGACAAGTTAAAACTGATTCCCTGGCATGTTGTTGATATTTGTGGGAAATATTCACTTTCATGGCTGGTCCCTGAACCCACTGCAACCCGACCTTACAGACCTTGGCCAGTTTAAGGAATCTTTGATTCTGGTTGGCATCAATTGCTGAGAACAGGCCTATTTCTACAGCCAGCACCTGCTTCTAACAGCAGTAGAGAAACAGCTGTGTGACCACATCTGTCTCCTCATTGTAAACAAGCTGATGTAGACATTGTTCATTGTTAAGAGACTGCGGGTACTTCCCTGGTGGGTGGCTGATAGGTGAAATTAGTCAAAAACAAAAAATCAGGGCAGTTAGTACATTAAAGCTTTTGGAACATCCACGTTCCACTTAACACTCAACGTCCTGGAGGGCACCTTTGAAGCCGCCGTTAGGAATTTGTACCAATGCAAAGTCGGGATTTTAAATATAAACATCATTTTAAAGTTGGTATGACTTATTTTACATTTTGTGTAACTTCCAAGTGTGCGTCCCGGCAGATATATATCAGCCCTGGTTTTTGAATAAATTCAGGGGTCCAGAAGTAATGGATTTCTCTCTTAATACAGCACAGATGCGAAACCAGAATTTACGTATTAAATGTGCAATTGAGCTTTTTCATAGTTTCATTACAGGGCCAATACTATAGTTACAGTTGTTATTTCATGCATGTATCGATTCTTAACATCACATGTAATCTATATAAATACTCTACATGTAGTCATAATTTAGGGTGGGCTAGAAGACAGTTTTTTCATGCTGGTAGTTGCATTGTAGTTGCACCCTTTGTGGGGGATTATAATTGACTCTAAAGATGATGCAATTGATGGTCCATAACCGATGCGATAGATACGGAAGAAAAATGAAAATTAAGAAAAAATTGTTTCGTAGAAAATACATATTTATGTTATAGAATAGGTGTGTATCTTGTGAGAACATCTCTTCAACAATATTATCCTTACTGTCTCTGTGAGCATTACCACCCACATCTAGGAGTGCAGGGTAACAGTGAGGTAAATATCTCGAAATCTAGATAGCGTTAGCGTGCAAGTCCTGGATTCCCTGAGAAAATGCTGAGCTAAACTTGAGGTACTTGTAATTTGTGGGGAAAAGCAGATACAACAAGAAGAATGTAAAAATCAGGACACACAGGAGATGAAATGAAGAGGTATTTTATTGACTGAAGTGAATGTACAATGGGACAACTGGTACTATCGGGGATACTCAAAACATTGCCTACAACACAAACTGCAGCAAAAACCTAGTGTCCAGCCAATAAATCGTATATTGTACTGAATGCCTCCTTCGTTTTCTGCTCAGCTGGCCTATGTATCAATTAGACTGTGACTGAGTCACTTATTGCCAGCTGGGAACACTGTTCTCAAGTTTATATTGCTGAGATCCCAGCCTGTTCTGGCTACAGCGCTCACATTAGCCCACACAGTGCTGAATAGGCCCATGTGAGCAAGCATCAGTGCTGTTTCCCTTCAGGAATGAAACCCCATCCGCAAAAAAGGAGTGTTAGCAAAGGCCTTAGCATTGTGCTGCCCTCACAGATTTGTGAGAGATAATCAAATCAGTGTTGGGAAAAATCTGATTTGATCCCCTCCACAAGAACCAAAAAGGTCAGCGGTAGTTGTTAAAGATGGAAGGAGCCTAATAATGAATTCAACCTTTATTTAATCGATAAAAATTTATACTCGAGTATTAGACATAATATCGCATTTTCCATTAACCCACTGAGCTTGACATGAACTGTATTGTCAAGAATGGCAGGTTTATAGTAAGGGAACAAACCCTCCGTCTGAAAGCAATTTGAGGGTGTATCTCACGGTGTTAGAATGTAATGGAGCACAAGAGAAAGTCCATAGTGAATCACAGCAAAACCTTCCATACAAACCCTGTCACTGATAATCCAATTACTTGTTTTTGGTCAGTTGGCCCATGACATACGTTAAGTGTATCATCATCACGTCGTCCGACGTGTTTTTCGAAGTCCTTTGTTTATCATTCATGAAGACTGCACAGTCCGTGACAAAAATCGATCGCGTACGTGTTAGACTTTTAAAGCGACATCACAAGATGCTGAAATAATGGAGTTCATGTCGAGTTTTCGTTTAAATTTTTAGAGGTGACTCAGATTCCTCCGCAATGACACTGACATCTACGGCGTCTGTGCCTCTCTGCTCTCTCCACAGTCTGTCGCTCACCAGTACGGTCTCCATAACCAGACTTTTTATCACCTGTAATGACTCTCTTCCCCTGAAATTAATCCTTTATCGATTTCTTTTCCTAAAAGATGTCTGTTGAATTCATTTTCAATTATGGGAAACGATGCTACACAGACATACATGCGAGCACGGGATCGAGTGAACATGCAAATATCAATGCTTTATGTCGAATTATATTTGTGCTGTTTACTCTAATGGTGCCGTAAAGTACAATCTATAAGATTGCCTTCTTTCTCAGCTTTTCTAGTTGTCGCTTATAAAGAGCTAATTTTAAAATGAAACTGGCATGAGTCCTCTGACACATGGCTGATAATGTAGGCTTAGAAAAGCGAAATTGTTCTAAAGGTCACAGCGAGCCATTAACCAGGGTGCCTTACAAGAAAGAAGTCAAGAATATTTCAACAAGTTTCTCAGTGTCAAACCAACAGTCTTTAGTCAGCATGCTATCTGAACTAGACTGGGCATTTCATTATGAGTGTTCTTTGACTGAGCTGCAATTTTATTTTGCAAACCTTTAACTTCAGTTCTGTTCCACCATAGTCCATGCTATGATATCTCCCATAGAGGCGTCCAAACAGATAAACAAAGAAATGAACATCAAATACATAATATCAGTATGAAAGGGAAATCTTATACCGATGCCTCATATAGAATGAATCCGCATGCCTTCTACCTTTCTTTAAACAGCCCTGGTTCTCGATAGGACTCAAGACTGAAGTGGTCAAAATGTCAGCTTGCTCAGTTAACAACAGCTTTGTGATTTTTATGCATGCTCAAGATCACCATCTTGCAAGAAGATCCACTTGTGACCGGATACCATCCTCCCAGCTGACGTTTTTGTCCATAGGAGTATCCGTGATGTACAGTGGTAGAACAGGACCCTAACATTAACAAGAGCCCCTAGGACCAATGGAAGCACAATGATCCAATAATATTCCTGTAGCGCATTATTAAAGAGGTATGGAGGTATGCTGGTCTTTTCTCCATATATTTCATATTTATTTTGATGTTAGGGTTGGTGTTAGGTGCAGTGTGTAGCCAAAGGGATCAACAAGTTGCAAATCATACATCGTCCACTTGTGAAAAACCCTTCCTAATTGTACATTGTGAGATGTGCTGACCCTGAGTGTGTTCTGTAAATCTCCTCTATTTCTTCTTGTATGCGTGGCAGATGACATATATAATCGAGGTTGATAACGTGAAATGACGGTCGGGTGAGATCAATATTCTGGGCAAGCAGAGTGCAGCTGATGACCTGCTAGATGTAAACGTGGCAGTTTCTCTTTTTTTTATCACGAACAGTTATGCCCCAAACAAAGTTTCAGCTATAAAATTAAATTGCATAATATATCTCATTTACATAAAATAAAGATTAAACTACTCAATTGTAGGCTAAGCATAATGAGCTTTTGTGCTAGAATAATTTCAACTGACCCTTTAAAATATACTGTTTGTCCATCTTGTTATTTTATTTAACAAAGTTAACCAAGGGGAGTGTAGATAACACTGCTGACAATTCCAAATATCCA
>JAACJT020000016.1:18114185-18142292 GCA_009936485.2 Gymnarchus niloticus | reverse complement strand
ATAGTTTGTGTTTCTTTCCTGAGCTCCTCTAGGCAGTGTGAGGTCACATGTGAAAGCGTGTCACTAAATGTACTCAAGGTATCACCCGCGGACTGCTGATTGCCCGAACGTGAGTGGCCATGTCCAGCTCCTAGTGCATCGGAAAGGGATCAGCACTGGTTGCTGTTTTCAAAACATTAAATTATAACCAAACAGAGATTTCAGGTTAAAAGTGTCTCTAAGAGAAAACAGATACATCTCCATCGATAAGTCCTCCCACATTCTCGTCCCCCAATTCCAAACAAGCTGATAAATGATTGACATTTTTAATGCTAATTCATACTCTGCTTGTCTTTGAGACACAGAGGAAAACCTCTGTGTTCTGAAATTAACTTGCCAGTAACGTAACGTGTAATAACATGTTGTCAAATCACAAGAATATTGATTCGTGCAGCCATGCGGGATTCACTATGATTTTCCTATATGTGGAATTCCCATTATATGTTCCAGCAGAGACAAAGTTACACGCTTAGTAGTTAACCTTAGAAAATAAAAAAATAACCCTGAAATTTGTCTAAACTCTTTCTTAAGTTCATTCTTTTTCCTTGTTAATACAGCTCATAGCGGAGAATCATGGGAAAGGCTGCACCGAGAGTCCTTGGGGTCCGCAGAAACACAAAGTGATCCTCATATTTCTCAGATTCGTAGCGTTAATAATTTGACCTGTGATGGTGCAAAATGAACAGTTCTATTTTACACGATCTTCATTACAATGGAACAAATACACAATTTCAAACAAAAAAATGTACATCATGCATAAAGATGAATACATTTATGCCTATAATGCAGAAATGATAATGGAGGAAAATCTGTTCTCACAACCCTTTGTAATTTGGCTGCTGTGATGGGAAGCAGGTGCTGGAATGTGCATAGCAAAGAAGAGTAAAAATACCTTTGCAGCAATAAGAAAAACATGCCAATCTATTATAAACAGATGTATTTTTTTATTTAAAAGATATTGAAAAGATATATAGGAAAGTTGCATGTAACAAATTATGACTGGATAATAAGGCTTGGGTTTTTAGTATACAATATGGTTAGTAGCCATTTAATGGCAAAAGGGCCTTGTGCAATCATCTATCCCATCCATCATCTAACTGTTTATCCTGGTCAGGGTCATGGGGGATCCTGGAGCCTTTCCCAGACAGCACAGAGCACAAAGCTGGGAATACATCCTGGAAGGGACGCCGGCCTATTGCAAGGCACACACAAACTCATGCTCGCACACAAACATATACTACTGGCAATTTAGAGATGCAAATTAGCCTAATCACATGCGAGAGGAAACCGGAGCACCTGGAGGAAATCCGCAAATCATGAGGAGAACATGCGAACACCGCACATACAGAGCGGAGGTGGTATTCAAATCCCCAACCCCAACAGTGCTATCCACTGTGTCCCCCAATCAATTTCACTTCATTTGTATAGGACCCTGTCCAGGAGAACTGGCCTGCAGAATAACAAAACTAACAATTTGTGTGGGAACAATCTAGAACACAAGAGAGGAGAGAAAGCACAACCTCTGCCGGTAGTTATAAGAGAATAAACCTACACTAGCTGGCATGCTAACTTTACAGGGTTTATAAGCCAGTGTGCTGGTAGCCGAAACAGAGTTCGGAGTGGGACGCTGCTCTTCTGGCAATGTGTAAAAGCTGCCATTGAGGGTCGCCAGGTTGCAGGCCGGTCTTGTATTGTTGCTCCATCTGTTGTGTTACTTGAGGTTATGGGACCTGCAGGTGACGCTCACCTTGATGCTGACCCCAGGCACACATAGCAACCAGCCACAGAGGAGACGAGTGCCTTGTAAACGAGGTGAAGAGTGAAAAAGTATTTCCACAGCATGACAAGAAGCCAGTTTAGGGATATCAAAAAAAAAAAAACAACACCTCAAGTGATCATATCGTCTCCTGTGAGACTGTAAGATTTCTGCTTCTTGTGAGTAGGCCACAGCAGTAGTTTCATGTGGTATGGAAAAATGCAGGTATCATTTTTTCCTTACCTTCAGAAATCACAAGTCAGAAATTGGTTTTGTTTTGCATTATTTCTGATGTATATGAAGCAAATCCTGGATAAAGGATTAACATTGATATTAAAAGACAGACTCGTGTCAAAAATGAGGCCCGCAAAATGAAAGGTTAAGCAGCGAGTGTTGAGCTGACAGCAGACCGTTCTTGTCAGTGTTGTTCCCTCCAAGTTAAAGACCTGTTTTTTTCAGACTTTAGAGGCGGATCCTTTTCACTCCTTCATTGCAAAGGAGCCTACAGGCAGACTGTCGAGTCTGATTGATGGATAGATCTCTGTGACGCTGGCTTATGAATGGAAATTTATTTCATGTTTATGTATGATCTTTTTAAATCGCACAGAGGTGGCGGAGGACTTACTGTAGTGGTCCCACAACAAATCCCTCTGGGTCTCCGTATGTGACAATATTTTTCAATGCGGAAAATCACTGATATAATCAACAATAAATGCAAGATATAATGCATTAGATGTGATTTTTCTAAAATTTAATGCAAACTACAGTATGTAGCAAATAAAGCCGAGTACATAGCCCAAAATACCCTGGTGTTACATAGCCAGCTTCCCTGGATCTATTTTACCCCTTCAGATTCTGTGTTCCTCCTGCTGTGAGCTGGGAGGGCAAATAAGAAAGAAACTAGACCTTCATGTCCACAGGAAGGGACCCAGCAGCCATGCCTGAGCATGTGATTGGTAGGCAGGCATCTTATCCCACTTGTTTTGACATAAGGATTATCATAAAATAAGGCCACTGTCAGGATTCAGGTGATTTACAGACAGCTTGAACCAATCAATCTCAAAGTTCGGATTAAAAGTATAAGGTTCTTCTTTTTTATTTTAATCTAAGTGAAAATAAAGAAGCTTAAAAAATGTCCCAGACTCTCGAACCTTTGCCAAGAATTCATCCCGCTCCTCTTCTCTTTCAACATCACCACAGGAGGTTTAATACATGGCAACTTTATATATGATGTGCTCTCTCGAAATGCCATAGAACCTTCAAATGAATGCTGCTCTATGATCTTTGAATACAAAAACACTTGTATGAGATTTTTCATATTGACATACACTCAGCTAAAAAGTCATTTTGAAATACCAGAGAGCATATCATCTCTCGGCAAAAACATTCCACATTTTCCATTAAAATGGTTTCATTAAAAAGAGAAATTCTGCAAAAGTTTATATTAATTAACATTTGCTATTTTGTGATTAACTTTTGAAATGTCATAAAAAGGATAGGTAGCAGTTAATGAGATAAAAATAACACACAGTTAACTTTTTAATTAATTTTTCAAAAGCTGTCAATGTGACAGAAGTGTTTACAACATGGCAAAACTGTTCTATTTGTGTAGACTGATATAGCCGGGTGCTGTCTAGCTAACAGTAATGCCAACCAAAAATGTACCTAACCTATTTTAGTTGGAAGCACTAAAGGATTTTCAAGATAATGGCAAGGTGTGAATCAGTTGTATTATACTTTATAACAATGATTGGCATTAATTTTATTAAATTATTTTTACGTGTGAGGGGAGATGGCAATAACTCCTTTGGAGATGCTCAGTGGTTGTCTGGGATGTTAACACCAAGCAGAATATTATAATCTTCATCTAGAGAGCAGAAATATTGCACTGTGGATTGAAGGCATAAATGAAGCAGGAGGCTCCTCTTCTGTCGTTCATAAAGCAACATTGTCTACCTTACACTGCAAAGGATGGGGATTAGCCGGAGAGCTAACGTTACGTAGGAGTGGCTGGCTGCTTCGCCAGTTCAGAGCGAAGAATTCACTCAGTTATGCTGTCCAGGACATGCATCTTCTGGGCCTTTGAACTTTGAAGCATGGCGTCACCTGTGGTAGCTATGCGATTCTTTGCACTTTGCATGAAAGCCATGATGAGAGCTGGTGTTTGTACCCTGTGATGAATGAAAAGAATGCAGCGGGCCAGACTGTGTTCATCTAAACAAAAAGCAGTAATAATTGGGCTTTAAAGGTCACTGATCGCCAGTGGCCATTTTAGAACTTGAGAGTAAACCATTCATGAATAAAACATGAAGATCTTATTTTCCTGTGTACAAAATTAAAAATTGCAAAACAAACACAAAGCATTTGCCATATACACCATAACAGCCCACTGGGGGATAGCGGTCTTTGGGTGTCTCAAATGGGGAGGCTTGGGTAACGGGCAGTTGGATCCACCTGTTCCTCATTCCCTAAAATGTGAATGAATTGGTTTGTTGTCTTAATTTCTCTGGTAACCTACAGTGAAGTCCTCATTCAATTCCCTGAGACCTCACCACCAGCAGATGTTTCTCTGTCCTTGTCCGTGCATTTTTTTTTTTTCTTTCCTTGCATGTAAGTGCTAGCGTCAATGCACAGGAGAGGGCGGCTTTTCGATTTGTCTGTAATATCAGACAATGGCGTGGAAAGGTAACGAGAAAAAGAATTCAATCCATTTTTTTATATTTTGTGGAATTTGTGTGCTGTTAGTGCCACCTCTACCATATGCCTGCTGTTACCAAACAGGATCCTACTTCCCCTCAAGAAAACACAGTTCCTCGCCCAGCTGCAAAATCCGATTTTGTTTGCCGTCCTGACCAGAGACATTCCACAGGACCCATTTTCACTCATTAATTGGTGAAGTTCTTTGACTTGCGAACAGACATGTATTAGGTTGACAGGGTGTCTGATTCTTACTGAATACACGTTGCATCGTGTGTCAGAATCCATCCAATTAAAAATGTAATACCTGTCATCAGCACAAACAATTACTATGCTAACAGCTTGCTTGAATTTCATGGGATCCTTCACTCAAGGAACTAGTCTGAAGTGGATCTATTAGCCAAATACCTCAGATTCTTGACACCTCACAAATTAGTAAACAAAGCTAAATGGGTATTTTTGAACTTATCATGTGGCCAATAAATATGTCTATACTGGAAATGTAATAATAGAAAGTGGCAGTCACAAGTCACACACTTCATGACCGAAGATTTCTGCGCCTCACTGCAAAAGCAATGCAAATCTCTTCTCTCTTCACATTTTCTGTAATGCCCCTTTCTTCTAAATATGTTTTGCTCAGCTGTCGTTTAAAGAGGCCTAAAACTCCTCCGTGGGGGCTGGTTGAAGTGACAAATGGTTTATGCATTAAGGTGTCCCACCAACGGCCCTAGAATATTGCAGAGCAGGTTGATGCAGACAGCTGGGGTTTTGGGGTCTGTTTTCCTGTACACACATTAACGGCCTGACTGGAGAAGCTTAACGAATGCATAGAAGAGCATGGCATCAATAATTCAGCTCACTCTGGGACAGGACTGCAGTGGGGGCAGCTACACAAACAAGTCTGCTCAGTTTAAAGTTCTTTAAGGCGTTGGTCATTTTGGACAGGAGACAGGACTTCGAAAAAGGGCCCCAGTCTGAGTAGGTATTGGAGTTTTCGTTACAGTAGAAAGGACCTGCTTGATCCCTGTATATTGTGATCCAGTCCAAATCCCTGTTTTTTTTCTCCAACTACAGTACTGTGCAAAAGTCTTAAGCAGGCAAAGCCAATTATGTAAATTATGTTTATGATAGTGTGAAACTATGACTTTATTTCTGTTTAAATGTACCAGTTTACATATTTCAAAACATCTCCTCAAGTCACCCGGCAATTTGCAGTTACCGTCCGATGTACCCATGAATTTGCGTAACTCAGTTAAATGTACAGCTTGTTTGGCTAATTAATGGCTCATAAAGTAAATTAAGTAATTAAATTCACTAGTTAAATGAGCTGTTGGTGAAATTTAACAAATACATGTTATGGCCAGAGCGCTCTCGAGGGAAGTTAAGGGAACCAAAGATGTCTTTTTCTGCCTATTCAACAAGATTTAGGTGACATTTTGGAGAACAGAAGGAATTCTTATTACATTTTATTGTATTTTTGTTTATTTCTATACATTCTAATGATAAATCATGTTTTATTTCTGAACAAGTTTATACTTACTGCTCAGATAAAAGGCCTGCCCAAGACTATTGCAAAGTGCTGTACATTGAAATTTCCAAAAGAAGTATGACTAAGGTTCACTTATTTAGACAGGGATTTACTTTAATTAATGAAGAAAGTACTTATCAATTATCCACTGGTATTCAGTCACAAATAAACATAATTCTCAATGCTAGTCGTATTTTCATTTTATTTCAGGTTTCAAAACAAATCAGGAGTATATTAAAGACTTTGATTCTTTTCAGTATAGATGTGTTTATGTCCAGCATGTTTCTGCATAGCATGCCGTACCCATGATGTGTGGCTTTCCTCCTGCAGTCCAAAGACAGGTAGTTAGGTGTGTCTAAACTGGTCAAAGTGTGTCTTTGCATGTGTTTGTGAGTGTATGTGAAGGTATGTGAGGGTATGTACCTTACAAACGACCGGCATCCTGTCTGGGGTGTACCCCAGCTTTGTTACCTGTGCTGCCTGAAATAGGCTCCCCCCCCCCCCCCCCGTGACTGTGGCCAGGATCAGCAGTAAGAAGATGGATGGATGGATGGATGGATGGATTTCTCTGCATTAAAAAAAGAAACAGACTGTGAGAGACATGAGCAAGCACTAAGTGTGGGTGTGTGAGTGGATACGAATTTCCCTGTATGACGTAATGGCAACGAAGGTCTGCAGCAAGGTCTGTGGGGGTTTAGCTGTGAGTGTTATGAGAGTCCATCCCCAGTTGAAAGCTGAAAAACAACATTACACTTTGGCAGGCATGCTCCTTTTAAGCTATCATGTGCAGCATAGAGGGCAGTGACAAAAGCTGAAGGCGGATGGAGAGAACAGTTATATTTTCACTGTTGTTTCAGCAAATGTGATTTGACAAAGCGAAAAACAAGACTGTGAGAGAATCTGTGTGTGTACACTTGTGTGTGACATGCACACCAGTCTGTCATCATTGAAGTCAAAAGCGGGCATATATAATTAATTCCCAGCTTTAAGCCTCTCTCTGATCTGATGTGACTCTTGCATGCAAGAAAATGCTTGCAAACAGCAACACTGCCCATCAGTCAAGCTGCTGCACTCGGTAGCAACTGAACCAGGGTCCCCTGGATTTAACTATTTGTCTGTAACCTCAGACCACTGCATAGAAAGACAATGAGAGGTGCAACCCAGTGCACGCCCATCAGTCAAGCCTAGTCCATGTCTGCTTGTATGTTATTTACTGTCTGCAAATTATGGATGAGATCTATTTTTTAGGCTCAATTTTGTCCACTTTATCATACAATAACTGAGTGATGATGTGGTAAGGACATATAAAGTAGTTCAAATATGATTCTTCTAAGCAGTTCTCATAAATGAAATAGAAAGCTTATGAAGATTTTTTCCATTGTTTCACCCACTGGGGTCCGGTAATGCAGTCAAGTCTCCGAACACGATGACAGACCATAATGCTTTCACAGACATATCGGCTGACATGGAGGTTATTTATACCAGTAGTGATCTAGCAAATTTGCATTGCTTGATGTTTTTTTTCCCTGTCCCTCCGTAGGCTGTCTTTTGTGTTGAAAGGGGAACCCGACGAGTGTCCAATCTTAATATCTTCGGTCTGTAATATAGATAGAGAAAGAGGACAGACATTTGAGACCTGGCGGAGCTCCATCTGGAGCGGCAGAAGACGAAAGTGCGTACAGAGAGAGAGAAAAATATCTTAGCCAGATGTACGCCCTCTCTTCCTGCCCCCTTCCTGGTCATCTTTAACAAATAAGGAGCAGAAATGAATGCTCTCTTGAAGCCTGCTGAAATTCTCATTATATATGCAATAATCTCAATCCTAATTGTATGCTAGAGTTATTCTGTCAAGCCTCTAAGCTTGCATTGTATTAGCATCATTGTTTTCTTACACACACATAGATATAATGGTCTTATTACTGTAAAGTGCTTCCTTCTTAATGAACATATCAACTATTTAAACTTCCTATCTTTTCCACACTATTTTTCCTGTTTTAAAGGTACCTTAAATAAAGCATATACTGTACACATGGTGGAATGGAAGCATAAAGCATAAAGACACTTCTGCCTAGTAAATTGTCAAAGCTGAATTTAAAGATTTGTATGTCATCATGATGGCGAAATGGTCCATCCATGCATCTTCGAACTGTTTATCCTGAGCAGGATTGTAGAGAAGGCATCTGAAACGGTAACATATTGGGGAAAATGCAGGTTAAAAGGCTGTTTGCTTTTCTTTTAATGTCAATGTCAGCGTTTACCTTTGGCCAATACAAGAAGACAATGAATCTCCGGCATCATGACCTTTTCTGCCAATCTGTTGTATCCCATGACCATTCTGAAAACATCCTTGAAATCACCTCCGTATTGTCCATTTTCAGAGGGACGTATGATCATGAATGTGTTTTTATGCCAGTTATGTGTCATCTCTGCGTTAGGCTTGCGCTTTTTTATATAATAAGATTTTGTTTTCTTCGGGCTGTTTCAGGAAACAGGAGTAATCCCATGCCTCATGTCCTATGGCCCAGCTTGATCCTGAACAAAAGGTTAGAAGATGGATGGATGGATGGATGGATGGATGGATGGATGGATGGATGGATATTTGCTTATGATTATTTGACTTGTAAGCTCTTCACAAAATCTTTTACCAGTATTGATAGACAACTATATTTATTTTAAAGACTACGGAATTGCCAAAAACAAAAGACTTGGATTACATTTGCAATATAACATATCCTAAAGTGTCATTTTTCCATGCAATAAAATATACTTATTAAATAGTGCTCTGCAAACGAATATTCCTTGACGAGTTTAACCCTATGAGTTGCCCTGAAATAACATAAAAGAAAAAAGAAAACAATTCTGACCAGCACTAGCTACATGTCACAGAGACTTATTAGCTAGCTACGCAAAACTGTGCGAGCCAGTAGTGCTGTTTTGCACTGCATTGATTCTATCAGAATTTACAATATTGCGATTTTCTCAACTCTCTGTCAATGGTGATACTTTAACACATTTCCTAGCAGGAGGAAGATGTGTATCAAAAGTGAGAATGCCGTTCTCTTCTTTTGTTTTCTGTGGATTCGCTAGGTAATCTATCCTCTTTGATTTAGCTTAATCCAATTTCCCTTTCTTAAAAACCCGCGTGAGATTTATTTATATATATATATATATATATATATATATTTTTTTTTTTTTTGCGTGCTGCGCAGTCCATTAGGGTGTTTAGGTCGTGGTGCCTTCTTCTTCTCAAACGATTGGAAACTTACGTACACAGTAATATGATTTTTGTTACACTTTAGCTGTGTTGCGTCATTATCATGCACACAGCAGGAATGCTAAATTAGTAAATCGTAATTACGGAGTGCAAAATTTCTCTATTTTCTCACAGATGTGTATTTATATCTTGATTTTTGGGTTGCTACCTTTTTCAAAATGTACGTAATTGAGCACTGAAGGTTGGCATTGTGTGAGAAATTTCATTTTATACGCAAATAAAAGTACTATAATGCAGCGGTGTGTGTGTGTGTGTGGGGGGGGGGGGTTGGGTATTGAAGGATATGATTCCTTTGACAAAATAATAATAAAAATAAAATGCAGGCATTTATTTTCAGGGTCCAAGTCTTGCCCTGCTCTCTCTAAGCCTGCCTTAACTAGGTATCTAATCAAATTAATCACAAGTGTTCTGTACAGACTGACAGGTCTGAAGAGGTGATGTTCATCAAACTTACCCAATTTATTTTTTAATCCCAAAAGCAGCTTATTTGCTGAGTAGGCACATTTCCATCGAAATCGCTTTACCGGTGATGAAGGTTAACCATACAGAGACTCTGAGCATTGATGATTTTACATAGAAACATTGCGGCTTGAGATCCGCAGTCTCGGAGCATTTATCAAAAATAATAAATATGATGATCCACTGGGTAATAGTCGCAGCCACTTCACCTTAAGAAGTGGACTAACTTTAGTCAACAGTTCCTGGTTAATTATTACGGTGTGCCATCCACAAAATTCCCTTTATTTTAATAATGTTTGCCACACATGTCCTCAGTGGTTTCAGATTGCCATTGGAAAGGGCAAAGGCCATTTCTTCAGTGATACGGTCAATGGAGATGGTCGTGCAGCTTGAAAACATGCGTTCGCCCAGATGGTTCAGAATGGTGGACCAATCCTCAGACCCCATATGCAAGTGGTTGTGTAAACCATTAATGGTGGCAGATTCTCTTCTCTTTCTTAATTACTTGTTCCTGCCTTCTGGCATTTCATACAAAAAAAATGTTGAATAATGACCAGCATTAAAATGGAAGCTCTTAAGAATTTATATATGCCAGTTAATTTATCATGCACTTCCCGTATCATGTGGCTGGATTTATATGCATAGGGTAAGCAGTCCCGTGGTTTCTGGTAGCATTGTCGTTTTGAAAATGCAGTATGTGTGTTGCATGAATGTGTAATTACCATTATGCTTTGCAAGAAAAAAAAAATCAAATTATAACAACCTGAAATGTTTCTTTCAAAATGATCGCCATTATGAAATTGGACAAGTTATGGATAAGAACTTATTTTTTCTTACTTAAAAAATATCTGTTATTATAAAATTGCATTTCAGTTACCAGTGTCAGCGTTCTTCATTGCCTTTTGAAAGAGATACAGAAAGTCGCATAAGTGAAATTACATAAATCGAGTTCCTTATCCCAATAATGGCATTTTAAAAACAACTTGCTTATAATCGTTGAAATCTTGCAAAAGAAAATAACTATTTGGGTGGAAATTTACTATAAAATGAACTGAAATTTATGATAGGCTTTACATATGCATAGAACTAAACTAGACTTGTGTGTAAAAGGCCTTAAAACTGCTGTTCTGCCATAATAGCATACCAGGTAAACACTGCTTGTAGCAATATTTTCAAATAGTATCTTTTAAAATGTTCTTTTTATTATATCGTGTAAGCACTTGACTGTTTTGGGTACAGTCGTACATTAGGCAAAGTTCACATGCATTTTTGCATGCAACACATCTATTGACATAAATAAACAACCCTTGCCATGAAAAAATACATTATTTATGTATGCATTTGTGTTGTTGAAAGGAAAAAAAAAACAAAACACAAGTTAGTTTTTGTCTGGGAAAAAAAAAAAACAAAAAAACTGAAGCTTACAGGCTTGTTTTGCCAACTGTTCTGAATGTTAATTAAAGTCAATACGAACACAAACAGTGATTTCCATACAGGGATACGTGGTATGTTCCGATTTAAATAGAACTATGACACAGTAATGACTCTGAGCACCATGCTGTGTTACAAATGTAAAGATATATAAAGATTTCGTTCGTATACCGTTTGCATCTGTCTCTCCACACATTCTGCTTGGCCTCTTTCATACTCATTAAAATATGCATACTTCTTAGATACACATTAGGGTGATTTATGAAACACATCAGGCAGAGCAGGCTAAGAGCCATCAAAACACCCTCCTTTGTTGCTGTTGTTTTTAATATTGACTTGACTCTTGGTAATTTACTGCGGTCTCCAAAGCGACTCCTTAAGGCAGTCAGCTTTAACAGAGTCACTATCTGCAGCACAGAAACCGTCTTTTCAGATGCTGCCTTTTCACGCTGTCTGTGAGCTGCCATATATATAAAAAAGAACTAAACATACGTTTTATGAAGATGACGTGTATCCATAAGACCAACGCTAATGGCTTTGCCTACATAACACCAATAAAATCATTTTGATAGACATCTTAGGTAGTGAGCTGAAATTACATTGATGCGGCAGGGTTTCACTTAATCGTTTTTTCTCCGCCATAAGAAACTGCTTTAAAAGGTCTTAACTGATTAATTGATTAGTTAGTTTGCCAAAATAATGATAATGGTAAATTAAAAAAAAAAAAAATTACGGAACATAAGAAAGCATCAGGACGATTTTGCATTCCTGTTGCAATTTTTAGACAGTAATGCATGCATTATTGTTGATTGCGAGTAAAAAAAACTTTGGTTTGTGACCTAATAAAATTACAGGTTACCCTTTCGTGACTGGTTATTATAACCCTTCGTACATTTCTATGCTAATTAATGCAAATGCATGGAAAACACCTGAGCCATTTAACCTCAAAACACAAAAATTTACCCAGGGTTTGTTATGTGTTAATGGAGAGCTTTAAATTTTCAACCAATGTAAAAGTTTTGCCCTCCTTTAATTCACTTTCCTGATTGTGCTTGCATTGGTCAGACAAAACCACTCAGAATTGTTCCGGCTGACTTATTTTCCATTTTATTTTCATGCCTGAATATTTTACCTTTCGGCACAAAACACTGAAAACTGGGTTTCCAATTGTACCACATTTGTAACACATGGCTAGTAGTTGAATTGTTTAAAGCACTTAGGTTTGATTTAAAAAAAGAAAATACATCTTATTTTTCTTTACTTTCCTGTGTGAATTCAACACTCCTTTTCCATGAAAAAAAAAACCAAAGGCGAGACTGGACAAGGCTTTCGATCCAGCCCTGATAAATTGTACCCATTTATAACTTTCCATCCATTTAAGATGAACTACAGGTTGCTGCGGATTCTTTACCAAGCCAGTAATGGGCAAGAAGGTGTGGATTTAGCTTCATCAAATTTGCCTATATATAGCATTCAAATGTATCTTTATATCCAGAATGCTATGAATATTTTAATATGCAGCAGTGCAGTGTCGCAATATGGGCCTGCTTTAGCTAACACAGCAAGACAGATGAAACAAAGTCACGTTATCTCCTTCCCTGCTACTGCCCCACACGTTTTTTAACGACGGCGGCAATTACGACTCGTTAATTTTTTTTTTTTTTTTTTTTTCCCGCGTAAAACGAAGCAGCGATATTTCCTCACGCCGAAGGAAATGACTCCCGGTCGACGAGACATGGGTTGTTGGTTTTCCGTGATGACGGGCGGTGAATTGCTAAAGCGACCAGCGCAGGAAAGGAAGGCGATGGATGTCTATAACCGTTAGCCATTTGGGAGTGTTGTGACCTTACTGGCGTCCTGCGTTTCGTAATTCAGAGATGGCAAGTCCCTAAAAGACACGCCATCGGTATGACTAATAAAATACTATAATGTTGTGCTGCCTTGAAATTGGGTAGGAGGAGAGATTGCGGCACGGAGGCTGAAGCAGCGACAGAGGTCCATTTCCTCCCTCTTAATATTGGAGTCGCAGAAAAAAAAACTATCACAACAGATAAAGGCAAGGCAATGTAAGATACTTGTATGTTATTATTGGGAATGGGTTTTGCAAGTGGACTAATATTGCTGGCACTTGCTGTAGGCTATTTTCATACAGGCTAAATTGAGAGGAGAGTATCTTTCCTTTGTCCCAGTACAAAGGGTGACATCTTGAGGACATATCAGTCTCACTGTTTGGGTTCAAAGAGGGACCGGGGGAAATCACCTTCCTGGGGTGGCAGCATTTTGGTTAGCATGACCAGTTTGTAGTTGGCGGTTGAAGATTTGTTAAACTGTGTCCTAGATGGAGTTAAGGCATCCGTACATTATTCAGTAACTGCTTATCCAATTAGGGTCACAGTCAGCCGCGGTGTATCATGAGAAGTATTATGCATATGCCTTACACTGGGTGTGATGGTGGTCTATTCCTGGGGACTCACACAAATGCAGACATTCACTCAGAGTCATCATTTAAAAGCAGCACGTGTTTGGCAGTGGGAGGATACCAGAGTACCTGGAGGAAATGTGCATAAGCACAGAGGGAGAGGGTAACCCCCCATCCCCACGCGCACGCACGCACACACACACACACACACAGAATGATAGCCACATTTAAACAAACTTCTAGACTTGGGGCTCCGACACTAACTGTACTGGGTGGCCATGCAAGGCTTAAACTCACAAAAAATAAAATAACATGATAGAAAAATTCATACATCTAAGAATTAAATAAGAAAGATGAACAATATGATATTCTTATTACACCACATACTAGATTTAAACAAATATAAACTTATTCACATGATTATTGCCTGTTTTTAATTATCTTTTTTTACTTAAAGTCAGCAGGAATGTCTTTGGTTGACAAAATACTTCTGCAGAAGATGCCCCGATATTTATCACAAAGTCACCATTCCTGGCATCGTTAATATAAAGTTGAAAATCGGCTTGAAAAATGTTCCATTGGACAATCTATTTATGAGCTTTTAAGATGTTCAACCAAAAAATACATTTATAAAACTAGCAGAGAATGATCAGTTCACTGGGCAGCAAAGTTATGGGTATAGCTAAGGGGTGAAATGTTCAATTTAAGAGATATCTGACAAAATTGCTGCTTTTGGGTCTCATTTGTGTTCTTAATCGCTGATTATAGATTTTTTTGTAAGCCTTGTGCTCCCTCCAAGTACTGCCCCACGTCTTCGGTGAAACCGTCCATCTGTGAGTGTGGCCGCAGAAAGACGCAGATATGATAACCTTCCTTCAGGTTAAAGCGTGTTCAGTTGAGCAGAAAGAGTTGTAATTAAAATCCTTCCTGGCTCTGCCAAATGAACTGTATTTTGATGAACAAAACCAGTGATTCCGACGCGATGTTGACATCTTGTTGCTTATTGACCCAACAATAGCCGCTACTCGTGATTATTTCCTGCATTTATTTTTCATTGTTTTAGGTATTAATTCCATCCGTTAATCCCTTTCAGCTATGGAAGGCAGCTATGTTTTAAATAGGTTATGGAGAGGATAGTTAATTAAAATTACTTTTACTCATTTTGTTAATATATTCCATTTATCAATGATTAACCCGACCTAGCTGATTTCACTAAAGACCATTAAGTTAGATAAATTTGCACCATCAGACATAAAGGTATTTTTTAAATGTGAGAGAGGGAAATTACGCTCTGGCCTCGAGTTAAATGTTACTTTTTCCTTTCTTAGAGGATTCAGGTCTCACTTATCAAGTTTTTAGACATATCATTGATCTTCACCATGAAGTAATCGCCTACACTTCTACCATTGGACTGTTGGAGGTGTCTGTTACTTTTTCATTCCGCTTAATGCGACCATGTACGATCATGTACAATCTCAAGGCCTGCATTAGAGGCATGTCAAGTTTGTGTATTATTGGTATAACCTCAGATTAGAGTGCTTTAGCATAGTTTATTGGTTTCTTTGTTATTTAACTTGTTTACGCTGACTAATCTAAAAAGCTGTACCACAGTGAGATCCCTGAGTTCCAGAGGCAGTCAATTTCTATGGCAGCTCTGCTGTCAGATATGTGGGGAAGCTTTAGTTTTTGGCAACAAAAGGCTAAAATAAGTTGGTAAAGATTCTTCTGCTTTCTCTTCTCTGTGGTATATACTTCCAGTGGTATCTGTAATGATACTGCCTGTATTACACCAGGTTTCTCACATGTCACGTGGATTTTGAGCGGTGGGGGGGGGGGGGGGGGGATTTCCCTACCTTAAACGAAAATAGATATTAAGAAAGATAAGTTGGTAATCTCTAGTCTAGAGCAGAGATGAGACAAATGAGGCTTCAAAACCCGTGGTGGGTGGGACTATCCTGAACTACCAATCAATGCTGGTGCTAAATGAGGCTTCGAAACCCATGGTGAGTGGGAGCATCCTTAACTAACTAATCAATGCTGGCGATATTTGTCCCATCACTAGTCTACGTGGGGTTTGCACAGCCATCTATTGCTCAATCACGGCTAATACAGCCGCAGTCAGGGTGATCTGGAACCCGTCCGGGGAAGCACAGTGCTTTAGGTGGGATACACCCAGGATGTAATGCTTGCATATACCAGGGAACTCACACGAAAGCACACCTTCACTCACCGAGAGGCAGTCTGCTCACCAGATGTTTTCAGATACCAGCTGTTGCTATTACAGAACACTTGCTACCAGTTTCAGAATTTAAAAATATGTTTGATTCAACAGCTGAGACTGGTTGGTGCTCCCATTACAGTATGTCATTATTTACTAATCACTCCTGGGGCATTTTAGCCTATTTTGAAGTTATATAGTGCAATCCCTATTGTAAATGCCTTTAAACTGGTTAATGCTTCTCTCTTTGTCTCTTTATGCATCAGTGTCACTCTCCTCTCCTCACTCTGTGCTATTTCTGGTTTCTCTGCTAAATTCTGTCATGCTTTTTTTTTTTTTTTTTCCTGAATAAATACCTTTTAAGCAAAAGTTTAAGGTTATTAAGATTATATGGTGCCTTTATAGCAATAAATGTTTATCAGACTCAAGGCTTTGTAAAATTACTCTTGCTCTTTGTCTGTTTTGGGTATAAAGGTACTCAATCACTATAATTACCCTAAGCAAAGGACCCCGATTTAGACTCCAATGTATTTGTCATTTTTTGCCACCTCTTTTTCCTTACCTCCTTCACCCTTCATCTGGTGGTACTTTTAAGTTCAGAGACGGAGAGCATGTCTTCATTAGGTACATTAACATTCACGGGCTGTAGTAAATTCTGACAGTGAAAAGGTCCCCGTAACCTTTAGTTGTGCAGAAATTTACTTCCTGAGAAAATTACAGCTGGCGCTGTCTTAATTAATGCCGACTTTCTGAAAACTGGGGGGGGGGGCGGGGGGAGTGTCAGTCCAAAGTGGAGAAGAAATGAGAAGAGAAGCAGCAGGGTGAAAAAAAAAGGCAAGAAACAAAAAAGTTACGAGAAGCACAGTACAAAAAGATATTGCAGTAAATAGATCCCAATCTGCAACACTTGCCGCTTTTCCAGAGCTCTCTAAAAAATGGGAGCAATTGTGAAAATGAACACCTATTTTATCTTTTGCTTCATATTAGGTGCACAATGCATCTCTCAACCAGAAGGAAACACGCAGAGTCCATCCGACAGAATCTAGACTCTCACGCAAATTAATGCACATGTAAGATTTGCTTTTGCTTGACGATTTTACGTTATAAGATATTTATAATGTGGATTTTTGTTGACTGAAAGGTTATGGTATGTATAGCATTCAATGGACAAACAAAATTTATTAATTGAATAATGAATGTGCATAAGTTATCCATTTATAATCGCACTGAATGTGAGTATTTACAAACTGAGTGAGAAAAGTAGAGACAAGACAAAGGGAGATGGAAATCAGAAAGAGGCATTTAATGTAAATTTGAATTTCACACTTTATAATAATACTTTTGAACATAAAATTGTCTCATAAGATGTATTAATTGATAATTCTGAATATAGACATCAACACTCAGTTAATGATTAAGAACGATGTACACCTATTGTGGTGTTCAAACTTGATGGACAAAGCTAAGATCAGCTAACATCAGCCGCAGTTAGTCTCTTAAATTATGACTTATTAAACCTCGCAAGAATTTGAAAATTCCCCATTCTGCTTTTTCTGAGGCATAACATTTGTGTTTTGATAACTGTGTACAAAAAGCAAGATTTTCAGTGTTCTTTTGGATGTTTTTTTCTTTTGCTTTTTAAATTCATTATTTTTTGTTTCAGTTCCGGATGTGTCCAGTCCAGTGAAGCCCCGTGTGTGATTGGAGCCTCCTAGCCAACGTAAGGGAAAGTGTGCTATCCAAACACACCAAGATTGAAAAGTGGGTAAATTTGGGGTAGACTTGATATTCTGGAGAATTGATCATAGGTCACTGGGTGGTAGGAGCATAGCCTTAAACATAACATTTTTTTAACTGATAGCTATTCATTAAGGACACGATTCATTTCACTTCCAAGGTGGGACCTCAGTCAAAACCGGTAGCATTTTACAGAAAAGTTAAGTATATTTGAAAACAGCTTAACTTTGTTTTCCCTGCATGCTTTGCATGTTGCTAAAAACAAATAAACGATCTTCTTGTATTTTACTGAAAAATCAATTTCAATCTATGAACGTGAAAATAAGGGATCTCATTATTCTCTGAAGCTGTCGTTAGCCTTCCTTACACCTTGTTAGTCATGTCCAGTCTCTCTAATTGGTGCCATTCCGAAGATTTCTTTCGCTACTGACAGACACTTGGCAAGAGCGAGTTAAGTGACAAATGCTGCTTCAAAGCCTAATGTTAAAGAAATGATGCCTCATTATTATCTCAAGGCAGTGGCAATAAAATGGTTTAAATTCTACGTTTGCTTTCAATGAGTGAGTAATTATCCATGCGCTTCATTTTTGGGGCTGTATTTCACAGTTGACAAAGTCATACAGTTAGCAATGTACTTTGAAAAATGTATATACATTTAAAAATTATACTTCGATACCAAACATCAACATGCAATCATGTTTACATTTCACATTAAAATGTGTATTTAATAACTCATAAACACATTATGGAAATGTATTTTCCCAGATCAAAAAATAAAAAATATGATTAAAATATGAAAGAGTACAAGAATACTTTTACTTTGGTGGGCAAAAAAAAAAAAAAAAAAAAAAAACATTTATCATTTATTTAATTGATAATGTATTTAAGTATTATTTGTATGCATGATAAAGAACTTCTCCTTGTTACTTTAATTATTTTTTTCTAATACAATTGGGAAAATATATCCACAAGTGCTTTATAATATATTCATTGCTGCAGTCCAATTTGTGTGTCTAACCAGAGTGGCGTTACTTTTAAAATTTTGTGATGATGATACTCACCAACTGACAGTAGACTTACAAAACACAGTAAAATAACAGTCTATAAAATTTGAAGGGAAAGCCACAGCAAGCACAAAGCAGTCTTATTGCTCATAAATCAAAATGACCCTTTACAATACCATTAACATCATGATACCTGGGAAGGTGGCTTCGACCTGCAGGAACATGCTCTAAAACATCCTTTGGAAATGTGAAGCAGGATTATGAAACTACATTTGTGCTCTTATACGTGTGTTTACTGTGATCTGGGATCCGGAACTGGGAAACATATAGCACAAGGCAGGGTACACCCTGGACAGATGAGGGCACATGTAGACCCTCAGTTAAAAAGTGACATAACTTCATCGAAACAGCATGCCTTTGGACAATTGGAGGAACCTTGGGGGTATTCCAGAAAGCATGTTTAATATATCTTATTATTGAATCTGAATTCTGATTGAAGAAAACTGAAAGCCTGACTTCAGGATTTGTTAATTCCCCTAATTTCCCCAAATTTCTCCAGTCATAATTCATGTTTAACAAGGGGATTTGTTGAGCCAGCTTTCTGACCCCTGGAGGCAGTGTGTAGATACACAGGGTGAATGTGTTGGCACCTCAGTCTGGACGGGATGTGTGAGGCCCTGGGCAACGCACTGCACTGCAGTGCACCCTAGCCATTAATGTTTGAGGGCTTGAGAAAGTACAAGATGGACCTGATTATCAATGAATCAAAGATACAAAAATAGAGACGATGCTATTACTGACCCATGACTAAGTGATTTCATTTGATTTTGTCAATTGCAAAATAAATCTGAGGTTGATCAAATATAAGAGTACATACTATAGAGCAAAAGGTATGAGCACATATGTTAATAATAACTGAATTATCCTCCAGGTGTCTATTTGATCCTGGTCACAGATGCAGGCGGCTTGGAGCCTATTCCAGGCAGCACATGACTTGAGTACATCCTAAATGGGATGGATAATAATAATAATAATAATAATAATAATAATAATAAAGCTTGAATAGTATCTGCTGTGTTCTTCCTCCACATAATCTGCCTTCTTCTCAGAAACTACAGACCTGAATTCTTGACTTTATGTTGCCCATATTCTTGAATAGATGTGTGTTTCTGGATGTATGTAGTCAAGGCTCAACTATCTCGTGGGGGAAGGTTGTCAGTGTAAGAATGGAATACCACACTTCAAAGAACTATAAAATGGAACAATAGAAACAAAGTATATGGTTGGTGAGAAAATTATAGTAAGGGGTTGGAATAGATTCCCCTTGGAACTGTGATTTAAGGAACACCTTTGTCATTATTTCCTGATATTCACCAAGAGTATACACTCAGCTGGAAAGTCTTCCCAGACCTACCATTCACGTCTTCAGTCAGATGGGATGAGGGCCTGATATGCTTGCAGTCTCTACAGGAAAGAGGATGAGACATCTCATAAATTCAGTTTTATTTTATGGACAAATAAATATTCACAGATCTGAGCTGGGAGACTTACAATAGAGCCACTATTGTAATAATTGCAGGGGACATTAATTTATTGACCTGTGCTGCAGGAACAGAGGGTGGGATAAGGGCATTAAAGAGGGACATTACCATCGAAAGGATTTATTGTAAGTGGCCTTGTTCAGTACTTGCCCTCATTAGTTGTTTAGGCATCAATAGCATTGTGGATTTGGACGGGAATCCCTCAAAAGTTAAAGCATCATGTTCCAAGAAGCTGGACTTCCAGTCATAATGCTGTAAGGTTCAATCCCCATGGGGGTTGCTGTTGTACTTTAGAAGGGGCTTGAATTTCTCAAGTAAGTAGACAGCTCTGTAAAAGTAAAACTATAAGCTGTATTAGCCCCTCTGCATAAGAGTGTGAACTAAATGAATAAATGCATGGGAAGAGAGCCATATAAAAGTAGGTTTTTATGTTCTGAACTGTAAAACAGGAAGTGGAAGAGGTTACACACATACTGGGACAGAGGTGTCTCTATGAGGGATGAGAGAGAGAGAAAAAAATATGCAACTGGAAGGAACTGTAAGGAAGTCAAAGGAAGGAGGCTATTGTTGCCAAGCAAATAAAGGCTTCCCATCTTTAAACAAAGTCCATAGATGTAAGAGGAGCAAGAAGCCTTTCAACCATGTCCTTGGCTTCAATTACACAAGCAGGGTGTTTCAGAGAACCGCATGAAAGATGGAAGAAAATATTTAGTATGTTAAGTCATTTTAAGGCGCGCAACAGAGAGGCGAAGGGAGCTCGTGATGCTTCATTCAAATGGGTGAGACTGTGATCTGATAAGATAGACATGAACATCCTTTACACGCATCCTGAGAGGAAAATCAAAGTGCAGTTGACAGGAGGCCTTTTCCCACCAGCCAGTTATGAATAAAAAAGGAAGGGATCTGGAAAAGAAAGTTAGTCTGAACCATTCTGAAGGCACAGATGTGGAAAGCAGTTTCTGCACTGGAATTCTCCGATCACAAATAATATACTGTGTGTGTATATTACAATCCTCGAGATACGACACTTTGTCTGCATATAAACTACGTTAAACAGACTTTTCTTTTTGCATAACTTGGGCAAACCATCATATTATTCCACGGAAATGTCGTTTATTAATTTGAGCTTAATGAAGAAGAAATATACAAACAATTTGTAAAAGTCTATGAATGATCAATTATAAATGATGAGGCCTAAGTGTTAAAACACCAGGGGTAATGCTCTCCTGGGCTTATTCTCCTTTATTATTATCTGTCTTATTGAGTGCTTGTGTTCATTTCTGCGTAGCATTTACATAAATAGAGGAGTCTATATATTAAAGAAGCAGCAAATGACTCATGACTGGACGATACCTGGGGGCCACTGCCTGCCTCCTCCCCGGTGAGTATTCTTTTTTTTTTTCTCCTCTGCATTGCAAACTCTTACATTAAATTGTGATAGATGAAGAGCGGAGGCTACTCATACAAATCAATGACTTTAGTGTATGTGTCATTAGCTCGCGAGATACAGGCAGCGGTCAGCGCTATAAATCATGTGATGATCGGCTGTCTGCAACCCGCAGGGAGGGGATGCATTAGGGATGGTGAGAAAAAAAAAAACAGGGAAAAAAAGAAAAAAAACAAAATTAATCTGCACATTTTAAGCATCTTTTAGGAGTTGCCTGCCTGGAAACGTCTGAATGGGGTGGGTTTGTTCCCAATGGACCGGCCGAGCAGTAAATTAGACCCCACAGAACTTTGGTTCCAGTGTCGTCAGGGATTTTTGCAGTGTCTGGGATATGAGATGACAACAGTCAATACAACAGCTCTCAGGTGCTGTCCTCCACCAGAGCTGTGCAGGAAAATCGTTCTAACTGCTCACGGGATATGTTATAAGACAGTTTAAGAGCTGTAAAATGGTTCAAATGTGGAACTTCCCTTTTAGCAAAAATGCAGAACTGCAAGGTCATTTCCAGATGTTTGCAGAAAGCTTCCGCTCAGCCAGTCTGCCCTCAACTTGCTTTCACCCTAAAACTGCTTTTCAAATGATGACTGTGTCCTGTGCATGTTACACGCTTGCTTAAGAGGGAAAGCCATGCTTATTTTTTGCCATGTTTTAATGTGCATTAGTAGGGTACAGCACAATCAAGTGGAACACAAACATTTTTGAGCTTATTGAAGATATAAGAACTACAATTCCAAAATCCTACTATTGAGTGCAGGAGTACATATGAGGGGTGTGAGGGGTTTACAAAAAATTACAAACAAACAAGCAAACAATTAGGGCCCAGAAAGATGCTTAAATGAATGAGACAGATTTTGAAAGTCTTCAAGCTTGAAGCACTAATTCCAACTTACGTGACTTCTAAAAAACGATATCATTTTGCCTTATCTTTATGTTCAGTCGTACGATTTCTCTGTTTGAAAACATATTTGAAAATACGCGAGGCACTGTTAAAACCACGTGCTGTTTTTCAATGGGAGACACCATAGGCTCGATCTGAATTTATGAATAAATGCAGAAAGCTCAACAATAACGGTGTTAGCTTGCTTACTGGTTAGTTTTGACATGCGGCATCATTTTTTTAATCCATTGCCCTGGAGTATGTTTTTATACATCCCATAGTTCACTGTTAAAAAAATATAATACTGCATCAAACTTCATATTTTGATGTGTGTCGAGGGAGTGGGAATATGCTTAGTATATGGAAAATAAAAGAGGCATCTGCAAGGTGAGTAGCAGCAAGACATTAATATAGAGACACAAATATTAAAAATGACTGATTAAAGCTGAGTTCCATTAGACTCTGCAATGTGAGCAATACATACTAATGGCTGGTGTCTTAATAGCAGTATACCTCTGTTGTACAGTCATGCCGGACATCAGAGTCTGCTAAATTAAAAAAAAAAAAAAAAAAATGTAAATGATTGACAACATTTGATCAGTAGTGCGTGAGCAGCCAGTCTCTGAGTCTAGTAATTAAACACCAGGTTAAAGTACTAGGACAATGCTACTCTGTGTGTGTGTGTGTGTGTGTGTGTGTTGAGGGGTGTGCAGTTAAAAAGCAATTAATTTCACAATGAGTGACTGTATACGTTTTGTGCTTGCCTTAGCAATTCTCTGGATTTCCCTTCCTAAGATTGGTGACCACACGTTGCATTTACAAAGATATGTACAATCTTTCTTTCCAGTGGTTAATTATTAAGAACATTTAAAAAAATTCTTCACATTAAATAATGGCGATGTGACAGAAATAAAAAAAGCTTGGGCCTGCAATCGTGTTAAATTTAGGATAATGACAATGTTATTTTCAATTAAGAACATCAGATATTGAATATATCGGACCTCTCGACTGGATTGCTGCAGTGGTTAGTTAATTCTATACAGAAGTTTTTCAGTGAGGCCTGAGATGTCTCGTGACGTTTAGTGGCTTAGTTCTTTAAGAGGAATATGGTGAACGTTAGAGTTTCACACCTGCACTCACGTGGTTCATCACTGCTTAATTTCTCATTTACTATTACATAGCTGCATACTTGAAAAACACTACTGAGACATCCTACTTCTGGAAATATCTGCTTTACATCTAGAGTTTGTTTGTTCTCATGCACATTGCATCTGGAAATAATTATCGTAATTATTCTCATTTCTATCAAAATCTAGTGGTTAATTAACGTATCACTAATTTGCCTTCACTTCATGAACATATTAATTGACATTAAATAATTAGCTATGTTATTTACATTTATGTAGTTTTCACCTCCCTATGGACAGCCCTCGCTTAAGAACAAATCCTGTTCCAAATGCCCATGAGTTTTATTTAATCTTTTACAACAACACAGCCAAATACTCAAAGGAGTCAAGTATTTTACACTGAAAACAATTTACAGAAGCAAACACCATCTAATTATGTTTAAACAAACGTTTACATTTTCATTTATTTGGCAGGCAATCTTGTCCACAGTAACACAGGCATGCAGCAGACAATTACACAGCAAGAACACAGCTGTCAAGGACTCAGCTTGGGTACAGGTGCTGCTAGGCTAAGCTAAAAAAAAAAAAACAGCCAAGGCTCACATCTGTAATCAGAAATACTAATAAAAATAAAGTAAAAAAAAATAAATTTGTCTTGAACAGAATTAACACACAAATATCTCCCAAGACAGAACCGAGTAAGAAAGCACAGTTCAGAGAAGGACATATGGGCATCTAGTACTGCCAGAAAGCCACTTTACAATGAAAAAAGTAAGACTTTAAATTAATTACCCAGTTAGCTTAAGTAATGTCAAGCGTGGGTTCCCGATAATCTATCAAAGGCTACAGCAACATTTACATTTAATTTCATGCATTTTTATTACATTTTATCTGAAGGAAAGCTAGCAAATATATAAAAAAATATAAAAATCTTGCTTTGTCTGAGGGTGCAGTGATGCTGTAGTCCAGTTCTACTCACATAAGTTGGTCATATGGCAGGCCATTATTGACCCAAAGTAAAGTGTTGTTTCTATATTCTAAACTGATATAATCTATGAAAAATAAAGTTAATGTTTTGTCAAAGTAAACATTCCTTAAAGATCTGCGTAATGCAACATATTGCAGCATAGGCTAAGTGGACACATTTTGTTCACTGTTTCTTGAAGGCATAACACAGCTTTACACTTCAAAGAAAAAGTTTTGCATATCATAAAGAAGGGCGACATTGAACTCTTAACAGAATGAATAAAAACAATTACAAAGCAGGTTTAAAAACTCCATCAGGGCATCTCTTGAGGGAGACTGTGCATTTGATCTCCAAAAATAAAAACTAATTATCTATTTATAAACAAAGAACTTCTGATTTTCATCGGCAAGGCTAGTTTACTATTTGTCTCACAATACACCCTGAAGTCAAAATCCATTAAACACAAGTTATGGAATAATATTAAAATTAATGGAATCTTAGTAAATATACGTAATATCAGTTAATCTGATATCTGATTTCCAGTGGACATTTTTGGTGTGAACAATGGGAGCTCAGTCTCACGAACTTTGTCCAAGTTAAGCATCTTAGGTAGAATCCATTGTTGAACAACACACTTCATACTTCCTGACAAGAAAGAGCATTTGAGAAAAATCCATCCATCCTTCTTCTGAATTGCTTGATCTTATTCTAGGTCATGAAGCCTATCCCAGGCAGCTTAGAGCACAAGACAGAGGACACCCTGGATGGGGTGCCAACCCATCAGGGCAGAATCACACACACACAAACGCCATGGACACCTAAGACATGCTAATTAGCCTACACGTTATATCTTTGGAATGCAGCGGGAAACCCGCAGAGCAGAGCATGAAGGGTAACACGCAAACTCCATTCACACAGAATGGAGGTGGGGTGGGATATGAACCCCCCCCAACCCTGTAGGTGTGAAGCAGAATTGCTAACCACCGAGCCGCCGTGCCCCACTGCTGAGAAAAACGATATTGTGAATAGTGCAAGACATGCTTAGAGCAAACTGTACAGCTTGGGCCACCACTGGAAGATCACAGGCATCCATAAATTAAGAAGTACTAAAACCAATGATGGGAATTCACAAATGTTGTCATATCCTGCAGTACTACAACTCGCAGCTTAAATGGGGCCTTGCAGTAAATTACGTGGACGAAGACGGGTAAAAGATCACGGGGCAGCCTGAAGTCTACAGTCGCTTTATGGCTGATCACTGGCTGTAGGAGGTGACGTGAGACCTTACCAAGGCACCAGCAAATGTAGAATGTTCTGACCACCTGCTCACATCTCCTTTGTCTTGTTTTGCTTTTATCCTTTCAATCTTGAAGGAGCCTAATTAGTCACTGCAGAGGGGCTCTCTCTCCTTGCCCTTAAATCAGTAATTGGTTTCAGTGCTGAGACTGTCAGGAAATTAAAACATCACATTGTGACAGCTGTTAATTTTTCTCCCTCACTTGCTTGTCTTGTGCATCACCACTGATTTGTTAGTGTGTAGCAAACAAGTGGCCTGCAATCAGAACATTTGCCTTCCCTCGCTTCTCTGAACTTCACCTTTCTCTCAAGATTCATTTTTTTTTTTCCACCATCTTTCTCACTTGACTGTGTGCCCCTGTTCCCAATTCATGACAGGCTGCGTGTTTCCAATAGTCTGCCACCAGGCTTGTTCCTGCTGACAAACGAACATCGTGCTATGTACAATTGAAAACAAAGTAATTGCTGTTATATTCCTATGCTTCTTGCATCAGGTTATCTGGCTGCTGATTGGTTAATAAATCAATCAATCAATTAATCCGTCCTATAACTGCTTATCTTGGTCAGGGTCAATTGGAGTGTGACCCAATGACAACCTGCAATCTCCACACACTTTGATTGAAGGCAGGATTTGAACCCACACCCTGAAGGTGAAGGCCACTCCTCGGATTAATTCATTAATTATATTTTATTCAGCGTTGCATCTTCAATTATTTCGCTTCTGAATTTTAAAGATACGGGAGCTAATTAATTCACAACGTAGTAATAATATGATAACTGAAATCCATTGAGGTACCCACCTGTGAGGTGGTGGGGGAAAAAAAAAATCAACAAAATTGTATCTTTTAAGGTACAGAAGAAGAATAAAGCAACACCAATTTAGAAACCTATCCCTGAAGACTGTGGAGACTCCAGAGATTTTGAGTGCAGTAACACTTAGAATCTCAACCTTGGGTCACATGAAAGCAACTCAATTAAATTTGAAACGAAAAATGCACATCTTGACTTGCATGTTGCATGTGAGCGGACCAACATTTCTCTAATTCAAAGCACTGAAAAAAAGATTTGCTATCTATAAATTCCTCAAAATCTTCCGACTGATAGAAGTCCAATTAACCTTTTCAAATTTCCTTGTCAGCAGAATCCCGGAATAAAACTCACCTCCCTTGTTCTTTGAAAATGCTTGTGGAACTGATGATGGCGATGATGACTCCTGAGGAACGGGGATAGTTAAACAGACATACAGAGGGTACTCAAGTCATTTTCTTCTTTTGAATTACTGGGTCCTAATTTGAAAGGTTGACAGATTAAGGTAGGAGCAAGGATACTGTGTTAATCCCTGATTACAGATGAAGATAAAAGAAGAATACAAACTTCTGTCAGCCTGTCTGATGTCTGAATACCTTAATGTATTTCACTGTACTGTCGGTATTTTCAGTATATGTCTAAATGTGCCATTTTTGAGTGCTTCGATAACTAGCGATGTGGCAAATTCAAAAATATTCCAAGAGTCACCGTTCCTAAGACCCAGAATGTAACTGCTACAAATGCCTATTGGAGTATGTATTTAAATAATAATAATAATAATACCTCATTGCATTTAGTTATGGCTCAACCCGCTTATGATCTGTCTATTTTTGCATGACTGACACCCTCAGGATGTATAAATGTACTTATATAAAAATAGCATGTTTAAAAGCTGTGATATTTCCAGATCCTGACAAGGATCCTGCTCAGGTGAAATCGTATCTGATGGCTGTCTGAGATGTGCATCCCCTCTTCCCTGTGCATGAAGTTATTGTTGTTTTCTACTTTATCTCTCCTCAAATGCGCTGGATGCCTTTGCCCCTCCATGTCTGAGAAATTGGACTGCCTCTCCCCATTATTGTAAACATCATCCCAAAGACATGTCTGCTACAGCTGTGGCATTTGGGGAGCTGTCTGGATTTACCTGGAAAAGCAGACTTATTAAAGTGCAAACTCTTTTTGATTTACGCGTGCAGACTTTGAAAAAGACGTATGGGGTGAGAACCTGCAGACAACCGGAATTTGAAATGAGTGAAACACGGCACCATTGTTGGAAGATAGGCCCATCGACATCTAAATATCAGCTAACAAATATACACACATACCTAGCTGCTCTGTGCCGTTAGTCCTGTTCATAACTCGTCTAAACATAGCCGTATCGTCGAGAGTGGACTGAACACTCGGACAATATATACTGCTCAAAAAAATTAAAGGAACACTTTGAAAACACATCAGATCTCAATGGGAAGAAAAATCATGCTGG
>JAACJT020000016.1:18093020-18113667 GCA_009936485.2 Gymnarchus niloticus | reverse complement strand
GGGTGGGGCGCGGGGGGCCGGGGTGTATGGGGTCGTGGGGGGTGGCCCCGTGCCCTGTTTGTCCCGGGGGGGGGTTTTGTTCAAGGGGGGGGGGGGGGGGGGGCCGGGGGGGGGGGGGGGGGGGGGTCAGTGTTCAACAGGAAAGCTACAGAACAGAACCACACACATTAACAAATATATATGGAACATTCAAGCACAAAACCACAGAATAAAAACAAAATTATGTTTTCACCTTTATGCACTTTATTAAATAGCCGTAAAAGACACCTACGGATGACGTGGAAGTAAATCTGAATAAACTCAACATATCGATTCTTTAATAAGGAAAACTTGACAGTCTTCCATTAGCGATCTGTTGCGACGTGTCAGTGTGTCATACATTTATGGAAATTAACAGTCAGTTTTTCATAACACCGTGTGTTCCTTGCATAGATTGCATCTTTGTGAGCAGAGTGATGAACTTGAACAGGGTGTGAATCAAAGAGCTCCTTTTATGTGACCAGTATTCTTGAATCGCCCGTATAAACTGAAGTTCTTAGCATCTGAATACAGATGTAAAAAGATGTAACACTCAAAATGGAAACATTTTGCATCTGCCATAAATTCACCAGTTCTCCAACTGAAATCCTTCCTAAGCAGTAAATCCTGCTCTGTTCAGGTGTTCAGATATGAACAACTTTACAGGCTCTGGAGTTTTGTAAAGATATGTGGATGAAAGGATGATGTCACAACAGTACATTAACGTTACAACAGTACAGTAACATTTTTACCGTGGTACGATTGTGATTTAAGTGGGAAAAAACATCACCGAGCCAACCATCTTTAATTTCACTGGTCACGACTCTGTGGGAAATTTAATAAATAAACAGCATTGTAGCCCCTCATTAAAAACATTGAACACCACTCATGTCTGGCAGTCCATCCAAGGTGTACCCCATCCTTATGTCCTATTCTGCTTGGGATAAGGTCCAGGCCCCTCTGCAAACCGGAGCAGGATAAGTGGGTTAGAAGATGGATGGATGGGAATACCTCTCATGGTTTAATAAAAGAACACTTATAATATTATAGGAAGTATATTGTAGTGTCGGGTTTACAAGAGACAATGTGTTAAAACAAAGTGTGACTGTTGCAAATATATTTCACAGCCCGGCTTGCTTTGTGGAGCATCTGACATAAATTTGAATATTTATGGAATTATTCTTTAAAATTTGTATCCTTTTCTTGTTTCTTCTGCAGCACATAAAAAAAAAAAAACAATATAAACAGAGGGTTTTTATACAAATGCTATTTAACCAGTATTTTAAATGACATGAATAGCTATGTTAAAGTATGCAGAAAGTCCATTCGTCTCTTCTACACACACTTCAAAATTTCACTGGAAATCAAAAATCAGATTCACTGATATTACGAGTCGCAGCTTTGTGACATTCACTTTCACTTTTCGCTGCAGTTTTATTTGGTTTTGTTGAGAAGTGCATCTTGATTTGTGTGTTTACCTTTGTGTTGGTGTGTATGCATGGGGGTGAACTGGGGGAGGGTAGGTAAATGTTACTGAAACAGAATCAAAGCGAAAATCGGGAAGTATCAAGATCAGAGTTAAAACCACAAAATCATTTTAATATATTCCCAATGCTACTTGTGAATGTTAATAAAAAATTAATAATTAATGTTGCCTCTGGCATTGCAAGATATTCTCGTTTTAATTAGTCCCAGACTTTTACATGTTATTATTATTATTATTATTATTATTATTATTACTACTACTACTACTACTCTAATAATAATAATAATAATAACTGACATTTATACATTTTTGCAATCTCATCCCTTGCTGGTGTCTACAGAATCTATAAAAGATGACCTCTCTAATACTTTCTTGCACACTACAAGAAACCAAACTCAAGAATTGTGCCTAAACCCAAATATGGCATCCAAAGATAGTGATGTTGAGGATACCATGGAAATATCATCCATCCTTCTTCCTAAGACGAAGTCCACCTCAGGAGGCAGGGGAGCACCCTTACAGGATGCCAGTCCATCATCCTCTCACCTACAGACTCCAGAAACCTACAGTACCCAGACGGGACCCATGCAACACTGGCCAAAGACACAATCTCCAAACCATGAAGTTACACAACAACTGTGCTACAAATATTACAAATATTCACACTTATACAAATGTTTCTTTAATGTAGAGAATAAAATGTGTATCTCTCAATGTTACTAGTGTTTTTGCTAGTATTAGTTATCAGAAATTATTTCGCTTGAGCTGGCATGGTATTTTATAGCCTTAATGCCAGACAGCCAAAACGTTAACAGTTTACGATGACACTGAGAGTTGGAGGTCAGGCTGAACAGGGAACACCAGGGATTGACAGCTAGCAATGAGTTCCAGGGGTAACTTAACATTATGTCCTTTTTTTACATTTTATAGTTTGCTTTGTTCTCTTCTTGTTTTTTTTTTTTTTTGCCAGTTTCACCTGTTAGCGTCCGCACAGTCATGGCGGTACGCTAAAACCTCTACCAATGACCCAGCAATTGTAGTCTGCGTTGATGAACTATGTGGGTAGCCTTCCTAGGTAAGCAACAGCAGCTTGTCCAACCGCTCTCGGAACCTGTAACTTAACTTTGTGAGGAGGTCAAAGAATTACAGAGTATTAGCTCTGGAGCTGTAGTTCATGGTGCCCTAGCATCCAGGAGTCGCACTGTCCTTCTATCAAGCCGCTAATCGAAGACATGCATGGTTACCCCTGAGCATTATGATGGTCATTCAGAGACATGATAGGACGTCTCCTTCCGGTGCTCCTCAGTTGTCGTCATTGAGAGCAAGAGAGTTCCCAAACTCCAAGGTGTCCTTCACTGTTTCCCTCCTTACCAGCAGAGGTCTGATTTGGGCTGCTGCCATTTGGAGAAGGAAGGCTTTACAGCTGAGGCCTCGGACACATTTCAGACCCATTTTAAAGCTGAATTTGACTGCCCTAGAGCCAGCAGACTGGCAATGGCTCTTTTAGTAGTGGCAGAGGTAGTCAGAGCTAGAGAGTGGGAAAGACCTACAGGTCACCCCACGGCTGTAAACCTCCCAGCCCTCCACCCACCAATGCAGCTAGGACAACTGCGACTCTGCACCCGAGCATGTGTGCTACTCTGGGACATCACTAGAGATTTATCGCTGGGGGGGCTAATCCATTAATATGGCGTGCTAGTCACAAGCTCAAACAATTGATGATGTACGTATTAGCGTTGACTTATTTTGGGGCTCTTTGTTTGCAGTGTGGGGAACCTGCCCAACGACATTCTCCTGTCTAGACCCTACTTGGAAACTCTCTTACTCACTGTGAAAAAGGATAAAGGGCACTATAGTGCTCTGAGCTTCCCAAGCTTAAGTTCTCCTACCTGCTCTATTACTCCAGATTGACAAGGATTGTTACGCCTAGGTCTTTGTAGAGTCTGGCTCAGTAGGAAACTTTATAGACACAGACTTGGGGGGAGTTGTGGGAGAAACTCACCAAAGCATCCTGCACACATCTCCTTCAGTGCAATTGATGGCAATTCCATCAGATTCTGGGCAGTGCCCTAACAGCTATGCATTAATGTCTTAGAAAAATCTGTTTTATTTGTCACCTATACCCTGCACAATCCAATCATCCTGGGTATGCCCAGGTGCAAGCACTAAAGCCAACATTTAATGAAGTTGGTTATACATCACGCTACCCATAACTCTCTTGACAACTCAAAAACCATTTTGATTCCTCTCTGGGGGTATCAGTCTCCACTGTTTCCGCTTGGTCTTCCACATGCCAATCACCTTTTTTGATGGGTTTAGAAAAAGCAAGGCTGTGGTTGAAGAGGTGCATGCACATTCAGAAAAGTCAATGACTCACAAAACACTAGGCAAATTAGCAGAGGCTACCACCACAGGTGTAGTATTTAGCTTGCTAACTTGTGTGGCTGGCCATCAAACATCTTACACTGCCTCATTTCTCTATGAAATTCACAGGCAAGTACCTTGGCCCCATTATGGTCAAACGGAGAGTCAACCCAGTAATGTATGTACCAGCCTTACCTGTACACCTGTTCACATTTCTCTATTAAAGCTGCTTGCTTTAAGCTAATTTATTTCTCTTTGCTCTTCTAGCTACCCCCAGGATTATCGATGCCAGCTCCAAATCTGTGGACACTAGTTGGATTCCCTTTGGTCTGAAAAGGGTGAACTCCAGCATCTGTTGAACTCAGAGAGGTACAGCTCTGAGGAGTCTATGTTGGTCTTGACCCAGGACTTCCCATATCCTGACCTCATCAATGAATCTAACACCCAGTTTCCTGGGAAACTGATCCCAATTCTTCATGGCAAACCACTTCCTTCTACCTCCTCCCAGCCCTTGGACAGATACTGTTGCACTGCAATATGTAGGCCAGGCAGAAGTCAACATTGACAACAGATCAGAAAACCCCAGGAAATGCTTAGAGACCTCAAGTTCCAGGGCCAAATACACAGAGGCCACTTGAGGTCATTGTTCACTGTTCTCTAAGATTCCAGGCATTTGACTTACGTTTAGGATACCAGGTCTTTAAATAAGTTTATTTGTGTGTTGGTTTTGTGACATTTTCTCCTCATTATTTATGATGTTCAGTATTTACTTTAGTTTGTCAGTTCTGGTTCTGTTTTGCTTTGTCTTGATGTGTATGTTGCCCTCTTAACTCTTGCTCCTTTTTGGTCATAATCTCAGACTTCCTGCTTTGGGCTTTCCCTCCATGGCTTGGTTCTCCTCCAGATGTTGCAAGATGGGGCATCCCTGCCTGACGTTGACCCAACTTCCATCATTGAATACCCACATACTCCATCTGGGACTGTGACTTCCTTCAGCGGAAAACCTGGCATTCTCTGCAGTTGGTGAACTGGCTCAGGGGTACTCATTTGTTAACTATCATTAGTATTGATTGTTTCTCTATTTGCACTTTGTTTTGTACCCTTTTGAGATAATAAACTACTCGTAGTTTTTTTTTTTGCCATTCTTGCCCAGAGGTGTTATTTGTCCCAAGCAACAACAGTTGTACATCAGTGCAAATTGAGAATTTTGTGAGCTGCATAGATATAAACACCTTGATGGTATGTGGTAAATGAGATATTTATGTAAGATACTGGCAAGCCTATCCACCACTAGTGTCATTATACTTTCTTAGACCAGTTAAGGTGAAAAGAACATCTCTACGTTACATTGAGAGATTAATTCGTATGTCAAACAAGTTCAAATTTGGTGCTCACTGTTTTAAACTTGTGTCTGTTGAATGAATAATTTTCATTCGTCATTCACAACATATTCAGTGTGTTACAGGTGAGCTCAAATTTAGTTGAATGTATGACTATTTAACTGTTTTAACTACGAACATATTGTCATATATTTTTACATACCCTAAGAATAATGCAGGTTCTTGAAATTTTTCAGTAAAAAATGGACCCTTCTTTGAAGATCAGTCAAGATATGAGAAATATCTTTTCTTATAGTGTTCTTGCCTGATACCTCAGGTAAATTAAAGAGTGGAACATGACATCAAGTTACACCGTGTGCTTGTGCAGAAGAAGGAAATCTTGGACTTAATACAGCGGTGGGAACAATATAGATGGATGAGTTGAAAGACGCAGCAATACAAAACAGCCTGTTGGGACAATGATGAGTTCATATAAAGCAACAGAGTTGAGGGATCAGAAAAAATAGCTCTCGATTTTGGCCTCAGTATATCATTTCTTATTTTCTGGATTAACTGAATGCAGATTTAGGAATAGAATGTTCTCACAAACACTGTAGCTTACATTAAGTACATAACATATTCCTAATTCATGTAATATTTACACAACCATTTGCGATATCTGTGTGTCTCATTGAAAAGTTTTGTCAGTGCTCCGCTGTCTTTAACTTAAACTGTACCCTGGATCAACAAAGGTTTGAAAAAATCTGTCAAATTCCATCTCCGTATTGGATATTCGGACAGCCTATAGCATCTGAGGTTTCCGTATAAAACTGGAGAGCATTTGAATATTCTTTTAAACCTCCTTCTTATCTCAGAGGGGTCACTTTGTAGTCCTTATTTATTACCAACGCTGTCGTGGCTGATTGATGAGCTACCTGCTCAATTGCATGGGCACAACATGGCATTATTAGAACTCCAGAATTAAAAAATAGCATATTGTTTCATGAAAGATTCCCGTACGAGGTAGCGTAATGAAATATAAGTTTATTCAACTATTTTATGAATCAGATAATCACCTTTGTTGGTGCTGTATAACTGTACTACCAGAAAATATGTGTCTGACTTCTGCATCCATGTTAAAAGTTTAAACAAACAAATGTTCTGTTTGATTATATATGGACCTACATGACACCTTTGCAATTATAAACTAAAAATAAGAAAGGTCTTAAAAGGCTTTATTACAGCAGGTTCTTAGAGAGTAACATTCCTAATGGTGTTCCAGTAATCAATGCTGACGTGCTTGCATGACTCAGGGAGTTAGAAAAATATCATCCAGACGGGAAGAGGTATCCTTGTAAAATAATAAAAAAATTATATTATATTTATATAATAAAAAAAAGTAAAATAATGATGACAATAAGTCATTTTAAACTATGAAATCTATTTTCTTTCCATTCAAAACTAATCAAAATGTGTTCTCAATCCCAGATCACAGTAATTTTATGTTGTCAAGAAATTTTCTATTACGTTTTCTGATTTTTCACTACAATGAATCATGAGGGAAATTATTTATACATGTTTATACAAATGTAAAATACCTAGCTTCTTGCTACCAAAATATTTAGAATTGGAAAAAAAAAATATATGTTTTTGTTTTAAGGAGCTTAGAAGTTAAGCCTGGCTTCTGAGCAGTAACTGCGTGTAATTTGTTAAAATATTTAAGCATTTGGTCTAAGTTTGCATCCTTGAATGTGAATTTTAAATCCGTTTTGTAAACAAGTGTCAGCTATCTAGTTAACGTGTTTGTAGATAACTTCTGAGAGTTATAGTCTCTTTCCTAGGAACAATTTCTAAATTACCCCTTCATCTGTGGAAAAATTACATCCAATCGACTCTTTAATTTAAAGCTAATGAAATCGCATCTTTAGTATGTAGTAGCTGTCTTCGTATTGTAACGGTAAGGCACAGTTTTGCATGTCCTGCCTAGCATTTATTTTCTTTTGTCTGACTTTATGTTGACATACTGATTTTCTTAACTTGATGCTAAACACATTAATGACCTTATTATTATTCATCATATATATTTTTTATTGCAGAGTCTGTGCTTTGAGATGACCTTGGTCACCTCATAAGGCAAATACTGGAAGAACTTTCAAAGAAACATTAAAACGTGAAGACTCAATCGTCCGTCTTTATTCTGCTGAGATCTGTGGAAGCAAAGATTGAGGTTAAACTGATGACGGCAGGTGTTGGCAGAGATGGTGAGATGGACATCTTGAAGTATGCTGCTGAGCTATGTTCTTGCTCGGAAGAGGAGGCCAGGGGCATATAAAACGGCTGTAAATTTGCATCAGCACCAATCCATCACCGGCCAGGGAAGAGCATGGAGGCCTCATGAAAAAGCTTCAGCTGCACACTGCAGACTGCACAGCCTCTGACAGATTCCTATTTAAGTGACTGTGAATGCAACAATTCCACAAATAATTTGTCAAGTTGTGTGGCTGAACTGGCTTTGAACCCCCCCCGCCCAACCCCCAATCTTCTTAGTACGACAGACAACAGCGTCCCCGCACACTAGGAGAGATCCATGAAAGAGACACTAAGGTACCTGAAACATAAATGCATTATGGATGGATTTGTTGGGGTTTTAGGAGGATATGAAATATCTCCACCAGCATATCTCAACATTTTAAAAATATTTTGAAAGAATACCACATAACTAAAGTCTTAATATTCATAACAGGTAAAGAGGCTGCTTCAGTCATTTTGCATTTGTTTTCTTTGCATATATCTGATTAAAAAATCAATTCAAACAAATATTATTAAAAAAGGTTCAGTATACAGTATTGTTTAATGGGGCCTATCTTGAAAATGAAATCTGCTATTGCATCAAAGCTGTTTCTTCCCAATTTTGCTCTCATGGAATTTTCTCCAGGGAAATTCTGCTGTCATTTAAAACTGTACATCAATCATAGAAGTGCACAGTGCCAGCAGGGGCAGCGAGCAGATGACCATCGGGAGCTGATTGCAGGACAACATTCATTATTCCTCTTTACTTGCGAGTAGATGCGAGAAGTTTACCAGTTTAACATTGCCGGGCCCTCTGAGAGCACCTTAAGCAATGACTTCAGAGAGGGTAAACTAAAAAAACTGTATATTCATCATTATTGCCATGGGCTTTTGCAAATGATAATCATTTGTCTTCTTCCTATTTTTAGACAATTAGGCAGAATGCAGTCCAAAAAGTCATTTCTGCCAGATGGGCAAATGTGCTTTTATAGCGGGATGTTGTCTGTTTATCTCATTTTTTCCATATTCCATATGATGGATTTAGGAGTCCTAAGAAGTGTGTGTATCATCGATCTAAACCGAGAAGGTACAGAGAAGGAATTATTTCTTATCTATAATAATAATTTAATATTCAGCACAGCTAACCTTTCTGTTTAATACGATCTAATCAGACAAAAGTCTCAATTTGTTCACATTAGGCAGATAAAGCATTGTTGTTATAAATTAGATTTATTCAGTACGTTCTCTCTTGGCTTATTTTGAAATGTCTTTTTGAGTATCACTGGGTTCATCATCTTTTCATTATTTTATATGTGCTGGTCACCCACTGCTCTGGTTCCTTATCGGTCTAACATGATTAAAGCGGTTATATCCTAAACAATCTTCTAGAACAAACCGTATAACGTCCCGTTACAAAACAATGAACTCTCGCAAACTACTTACAATATGTCATATGGGCAAAAGACTGTAAGTGAAATGTTTGGTGAGATATAGTGTGATATTATTTATCACTAAAGGGACTAATTCTTATTATCTGTTATTCTTTGACTTTAAGTGTGTACCTTTTGATGACGTATTCCTTGGTCAATATCATATTTTGCAGCAGTCAATATCACATTTTGCAACTGTATGGAATAAATACTTGTTTATTTATGTGTAAATACTTATATCTATGTAAAAGTGTGTATAATCTCTAAACACAAGCAAACCCAGGGAAAAGCCGCATATATGAAGGTACTGTCATTGAGGAGAGGGTCAAGGTTCGTACAGAGTGAAATGGAGACAAATTAAGCAATATAATTGACATACTGCAGGTATCCTAACCCTGAGAGTTGGGGGTTACAATAGGTCATCACATTAGAGGAGAATATTAGTTGAACCATTTGGAAGATCCATGCCTGTGCATTTTTTATCTATTTCTTATCCAATACTAATCGTTCATGATTTGTTTGCTATGCCAGATACGGAAAATCCATAAATTCTTTAAGTTTAATGCAACGTTGTTTAAACAAGGTTAAAGATAAACATAAATGATATATTGATGAAAGAGTTTACAATATTAGGTACTGACAAGTTGTAATAATAATTTATTATAATAATTAACTTTAATCTTTTATATCGATAGTGCAAATGCGCAAAAAATTAAAACATTGTGTACCCCAAGCTGGAAGGAAAATATCAGTGATTTAGTAAATCCCATTCTCGAACCTCAAGTTCTCTCCGGAACATCCCAGTGTCCCAGTTTTGGATGTGTCCCTGGACTACACATCCATTACCAAGTTGCCACCGCCTTTAAAAAATGCCCATGACAAACACACTAAATTCTTGTCTTTGCAAGGCGATGTATCGTAAAACCTCTCGATGCAGTGGCATTTCTGCATGCTCCTCTGTGTAACATTCACATTACCTTCGCTCCTAATCAATCTGCTCTGAGCTACAATTAAGCCTTCATATTTTACAATGCATTTTTCCCCAGTAATGCCCCAAAGCTTTGCTTATGACTTTGCCTTCTGGGATTGTTAACATATGTTCTTTGATCACAGCACAAACAGGAATCAGCGTTATAAAACTACATATTAGCATTAAATTGGAAACTTACTAACATACCATTCTACTTTAAAAATGGGGAAGACTTCTTTATAAATATGGAAATCATGCAGTATACAAAGAGGTGAATTGTCACAATGGTCATACAAAAGTATTATAATAATACATTACTACACTGTTTTGTATCAGTGGTGTAGTTTGCTTGTGATAAAATGGTCCCTTTCATCGATTACGAAAACTAACTTTGGATACTTACTAAAACATCACTGTAGCAAATACAAACTACTTCCTGTGACATGAATTTGTGTGTTTGTTTGCTCATGCATTTGAATTCCTTGAATACATGGGGGCTTCCAACAATTTTAAAACATTAGATGAAATATTTTCTCATCCAACCCAATCGGATCGAAGCTGATACCCCATCAAGCTGACGTGAGTTTTATTATATGGCCGACTAAAAACAAACAGAAATTGTAACCTAATAACAAAGGGGTGCTTCAGTCAAGTTGAGAAGCGGTTGAGTATCTTGGATGTAAAGTTTTGCCTTGAGCTAAAGCAATTCCCATGTGATGCCACCTGAAAAATTATGTGGACTTCATTCAGCCACCATCCTCAAACCTCTATATCGATCAATCATTCTGAATTTGCCATCTACGGTACAGAAAATCACGCAGAACACATCAACACAATGTAATTTAACAGAGAAGCTAGAAGCTATCGGAGAGACTTTCTGGGGTAACGATGCTGCAGATCGTTTTGGACTTGCTTTTTATATGATTTTAGAATACGTGCATGTGATCTGGGGGGGGGTTCCAGGGCGTCTCCTGTCTTGTTCTATATGTTGTCTGGGATCGGCTCCAGTTCCCCCACAACTGTAGCATAGGATAAACGGTTTGGAAAATGGATGGATGAATGGATGGATGGATGGATGTATGGATGTAGGTGTGTGTGGGGGGGGCGGGGCATAGTGGGACAGCAGTGCTAAGCATCAATGTGCTGTGTTTATTTTTTCCTCTCAGACACACTTGTCCAGATCTTAGCCTACCCAATCCACCTGGTATGTTTCAGATTTAAAAAAAAAAAAAATCTCATTACTTGTTTCCTATATTTTATGCAATATAAATTTTGCATGATTTTTTTTTATTACTGTACATTTGTCTCTGCAATGGACTGGCATCCAGAATACACCACAGACTCCTGACCGGTGTTGTCTGGAGATGGATTCAAGGCTTCCTGCCACCCTGACCAAGTTAATCTAATGCAAAATGGATAAATGGACAAAGTAATAAACATGCACTCACCAAACTCCATCCATCCATCCATCCATACATTATCCAAACCACTTAACCCTATTAATTAAAAGGGGCCGGGAGCCTATCCCAGGCAGCCTACTGCACAAGGAGGGGGACACCCTGCATGGGGTGCTAACCCTTCGCAGTGACTCACCGGATATTTTAAAAATAATTTACAGACAAAATGTTTTGAAAGCTACAATATTAAGTAAATTAATGCAAACGATATGGAACAATTTGTTTTGCATTGATTAAAGTCAGGTTACGCTGACTGTGAAAGTCAAGAGATTGTTCTTAATAGGGGTAGGGGTGGACTTATGCCAGAGCATGAATGTTCTACAGAACAAAAAGACCAGAAATGGTAATGCCCCTCTTCAATATGAACAGTGCCAGACCTTCATCAGAGACATTCATTAAGATGAAAGGTAATCAGATTTAACTGCGATACACAATGGAATAAAACCTGAGAAGTTGGCAAGCCGATGGAATTATCGGGATACATTTCTGTTTGGGGTCCCAATTATAACTGGAAAAACAGAGAGGAAAAAGGTATCGCATTAAATATATTCAAGTAGTCAGGATGATCTAAAGCTAAGTTTCTTCAGCTGATGTGTTTTTGTAGCCCTACATAAATCTAACCCTCCAATGGTTTCCTCGTGTTTTTCCTCATTATAAATCAAATTTATGCCAATATGATGCTAAAACACGTAAAAATTTGTAGGCATGCCTTCTTATATGCAGCATCTACAATTATTAAGGTTTTACGTACATTTTCTGTATCTCTGCTCCTTATTTATAGGTTGACAATGTTTTCATTGTTAAATAATGGCTGATTTTTCTAAGAGAAGACGTGATCACATTGTTGCACTGACCACTCTCCTCTACTTCTAATAGACCTTTCTTCTGGCTGTCTGTCAAAACGAATCGCTGATGTGTGAGCATAAATTGTTAAAAGCAGTTTTAGGCAAAGAGAAAGAGAGGGAGAGAGAATGGAGTTTTCTTTCTCTTCAAAAAAAGCCAACCTCAATTTACGTCAAGGAGGGTTAAAAGACCTTGGGATTAAAGCGATAAACTGACTCCTGTCAGAGCTAAAGCATCTCTAACAATTTATTGCCAAACTTGTGTTGTTCACCATCATTCCATATTATATCATGTCACTGTGAGGCGACAGCCTCGCATCAGGCCCGCTGAGCTGATTTACTCAGAAGAATTCGTCAACATCTTGGAGAATGGAAGCTGACTCCACGGGCTGACTCCACATCCATCCCAGCTCCTGTTCTTCTGGATGCATGGCCTGCTTAGTGGGAGAACAGACCTTTCCATGATGCTCTTGTGATGAAAAGTGAAATTCGGGAAATGGAGGTTGCAGGCATCTAATCATCTAATCCTCTTCTTTGGTGCTGTGATTTCTGCTGAAGACAAGGACGATTAAAGTTTTGTTTTTTTTTTTTTTATACGTTCTGTCTTGTGTTTGCGATAGTTTGGGATGAAACTAAAATCAGGCTGGGAAACAGAGAAGCTGCACTAAAAATGAAGAATTAGGCCAATTTGAAATTGTAATTAATTACATGTTAAGATAATATGATTGATTAGTAGTTTGCAGACATGTAACATGTCTTCAGGGTTGAGGGTTTGAGTCTCAGCTCGCGCCCAGTGTGTGGTGTCGTTCTCCCTGTTTACTCTCTGCCAGTGTTAGTCTGAGGTATGTATAAGTACTCCTGCCACTGTCCCAGCACACAGTTAGGAGATGTGTGTGTGTGAGAACATTTATGATGACTTCTGCCTTGTGTTTCCTGGGAGAGACTCCAGGCTTACCAACGGCACCTTGTCCAAGATAAAGGATGAAAAATGAATCTGTATATATAGTGTTGATGTCTTATAGCTTTCCAGAGCTAAACAACATTTCATATCAAAGCAACATTAGCACTCTGTTACACCAAACTGAGAATATTATTACGTTTGTTAACTACTTTAAAACGAGGAACGGTGTAAAACCCTAGCTACCTCTTAAATGAGTCTTTCATTCACTTGTTTTTAAACTGTTGACAATGTTTTGACTGAAACGTGTACAAGTGGCAGTGTGATGCATTTTGGGGAGACTAGGTACAAGCAGTTGCAATCTTAATAACCATAATGCAGGTTTTTGAAAGTTTTTCAAATGGGACTTTGAAGTCACAAATCTGGCTTTCCGTCAGTAAGCTGACAGCTATGAAATAAGGCATTTTCAAAGTAAGAGCTATCCCCATCCACTTATTTATTTGTCTTTATTTTGTCAATTCATTGTCTCTTTCATCGCTCTCTTACATTCCCCAACACAGGCTTAACTGGAACGCTCAGAGACAGGGGACAAATGTGGTATTGAAGCATAAATAAAGACTGGCACTAGCTAGTAGGAGTGACAGACAGCCAACTGTCACGGTCTGGTCCTGTGAGGGGCTCATGGGTTTTATCTCATGGGGGCTAGCTAATTTACTTTGGGGGTGGGGGCTGTGCTGATAAGCTAGGCCCTTTTTCTTTAGATTTATAATCAGGGCGAAGGACAGGTCCTTAAGACAGCAACACTTGTCTCCCTTCTACCTTATGTCTGTCTCCACATCGTGACCTGCCCAGTTGTGGTGCCAATGCCCTTTCAATTAAGAATGTGAGCGATAGGCTGATAAACGGGCACCCTCGACACTGAGGGGGGTGGGAAAGAAGGGCGGAGAGCTTGGGGGGGCGTGGGGGAGTTAAAAATACATTAACACCAGACCTGTGGTCGACCATCATGTCAGTTATTCAAGCATCATGCTTTGTGCCTTCAGCAACCAGAGTAATTCTCCTCTTTGATTCACATTTGATTTTTCCATTCCTATTTCCGTCAGGCCATGAATATTTAACTCCCTTTGCCCATGAAACGTGGCGTAATGATATACTGGATCACTGATAATCTCACTATTCACCTGGACGGATTTAAGCAATCATCTCCACCAAAAATAATAAAATAAAATAAAGCGGGCAGTATGTTTGCCATCGGTGCATTTGCATGCTAGTGCAGCCCTGAATTCTGATTCACAGGTTTGCTCGTTAATGTATATCATTGTAAGCTGAGCTATGACAATAAATGATTGCCCTCCCAAAATCTATCAACGGGGTTATTCAAATAGCTCTGCCAGATGTAAACACAATTTTTGTTCTTCTGCACATCTCCCATTAAACTGCATGGTATTTTTAACATGAGTGTTGTGTCTTGTATAGTGTATTACGCACTGATTATCGCATAACATGTAAGAGGAAACCATTATTTTCTGTACCGAGGATAACCTGACTTATACTTGGAAATTCTGGGCAGCTCTTCCAGAAAGTCACTTTTCTGAATTCGTGTTATGGCGCATCTCACCGTACTTTTTAATCACCATTTTTTTTAAAATCTGAACAATGACGAAGAATTCGGCTTCACACATTTCAGTTGATGTGTACTCTCTATCTTTGGTTTGTTCCATTTTCATAAGGGATGGCAATTGTATTTTTTTTTTTAATCGCACTGCACTGAAGTTTTCATGCGAGTGCAATTTTGGAAGAATGGAAAAGCTAAAAAAATGAACAGATAAAAGTTTCTATACAAAAACAGAAGCTGCAACATGTCTGCATCTTTTGCTATCGAGATTGAGAAGATAAGGGATCAATTACAGCTACATGGAGCCGTCTAATTCCCGCCACCATGAGAGGAGATCTGTGACAACAGCTGTAGGAGATATGGATGTATTGTTTAAAGACAATGTTTTCTGAGAAGGTTGAGAGCCGTGTGCCACTGTCTTTTCTCTCCGATTCCTTCAACATTTCCTTCATTCATAGGGTGTTTCGCAAGGTCGCACGCAGATACCGCATGTGAATCTAAAATGAAAAGTTAATAATCAAAGACACTACACCTGACAAAGTGGCTTTGCGTGCATGCATTTCGAGTGTGGAATCTCAGGGTTTTACCTTAATTTTGTTTCTTGTGTATGATTTGTTGTTAAATAAATAAAGATTTTTGTGGGGTGGGAAGCTGGCTCAGTGAGTAACATTGCGTCCTCACACTTCCAGAACTGGAGTTTGCATGTTCCGTGTTCCGTGTTCGACCCGCCTCATTCCAGTTTCCTCCCGCAGTCCAAAGACATGCAATTAGGCTAATTGGCATCTCTAAATTCACCATTGAGTGTTGTTGTGTATTTATGCCCTGGGACACACTGGCCTCTCATGCAGGGTGCATCCCAGCCTTGTGCCCAGTGACCGGCATCATTACACACATCGTCGTCATTGGCTAGTTCTGTCTAGTACGAGGTCTTAGCCAATGCCCACCACCTGACACCCGTTTCCCACTAACACTTGTAGCCTTGTTATTAAAACCAGCCTCATTCACATGATATTCTACCCCCAGTGTTAAACTTCTGTTTGGCATTATGTGAAGTTAATTACTATTTAATTATAGCTAATTATAATTAATAAATGAATTATAATTAACTATAGAAAACAGGCAGTGCAGTGGTACTGTTGATAGCACGGATATCTTGTACCCCCAGGGTTAGTCTTTGAATTCCAAAGACAGTTATGTTTTTTTTTTACCTGCATCATGGTATATCCTTTGTTTTACGGTACTATACTGTACAGTAATATTATAGTATATTTGGAATGTGCTGGTACTTAAGGCATAGTACTCTAGACACTTCCTGGTTCTATCTACTCTGCTTTCATCTTGCAGTCCAGAGGTATCCCTGAATGACTCATGGCGGAGCGTTCCTCTGCCTCGTCTCCTGTAAAGCCCGGGGTAGCCTCCAGGCCTTGTATTGAATAAGCAGCCAGAAGATGGATGGACAGATGAGCTAGTCTACACCTAATCCCTTCTTTGCTCAGTGAGGTGCTTAAAACTGGACTGTACTGAGATTACAAGCATGCCACCGGCACGTACCTTGCTCTGTAGAGCTGTTTGTGCCTGACAAGCTTTAGAAATAACATAGTTCCGGTAGCCTAGAACACTTTCACCAAAAGGGCATTTATCTCATCTGGCTGGTTGCATTTAACATTACATCGGCGGATACTGCAGAAACTGTTCCTTGTTATAGCCACAAAGATGTATGTCTACTTATGTACCTATGTGAGTGTCAGATGTGTATAACTCTCTGCTACAACAGCAACTTCTTAGTAATAATTCACTGCCCTCTCAAAGTCCAGTCAACTTTCATTTACATGCAAAGGTAACATTTGGCTTTAGAATGGAACGGAATAAAGGTCTCCTGATTTTATTAGAAACCAGTGTCTCCAGATCTCATCATCCAGATATATAGGTTAATGTCTTTGTGGCATTTTACCAAAAGGCCACACTGAACAGTCCTACCCAAGCTATAAATAATTGAAGCTGACTTTAAAGTTTTTAAACAGCTTCCCCTCCAAAATAGAATGTTTAAATCAGACATGAAGAAATGGTTTGTACCTATTTACCAGCTGAAGACGTTCTCGCACATGCTAATGACACGTGTTCAAGTCGTCAGGATTTAATCTTATTTTTCTTTTTTCCTCTAAGAGTCTTTCAGAAAGCTCATAAATTGCACTCGTGCAATTGGATGCTCTAGCATGCAAACTGTCAAGCTAGAAGTATCCATCCATAAAGGCATCAAACATCAGACATCTCCCATCTGGGTGTGATCAGGGAGCATGGGGAATATTTTATCAGTGACCTTTTACTGGGAAAACAAGGTCCTGATTGTGAGCACGTTTGATTATTCACACGGGCAGCTACCATTCATATGCTATGACATCTAAGCCGGAGTTCTGTGGTCCGTCATTACTCCAGCTACGCCAACTCAGCCTGAGGTATGAAATTCCCAGACTGTTGTGATTTGTCCGATACATTTCTCTCAGGTTAAAAGAAGCCCACCGAGCATGTGCACCATGACTGCATGGGTTCACACCAAAGTAAAATGAAATTGGTAATGATGGCTCCAGAGTATGACCAGTGTGTTATGCATCTTATTAATTGCTGGCTTCATGCATTAAACATTACGTTTCAGCCTATCCGTGCGTATTTAAAAGAGTTTGTCCCTCTCCATGCAGATGAGTGGCAGCCAGCATTTACCCCCAGCTAAGTGTGCCTTGTCAAATTTGTGAGGCTAATATCTGTCGCAAAAAATCACCGTGGCAATGCAGCCATGGCCATGAAGACCCCGTTTGCCAAATGCACTGGACTGTCTGTGCTGATCTGTCGCATTACACCAAGTCTTATTGATCTGGACTCTCCCTCCTAACCAGTAGCATTAAGCCAGATCTTCTTAGTCTGGACTGTCCTTGCCAATATGTTGCATTTACCCAGGCCTTTTCAAAGTCTGGTTAACCTCACGCCATTTTCAAAGAGGCCTTTTAAATGGTTAAATGTGAATGTGAGGATCTTAAAACATGTTCGGGGAGAATCATGATTATGCATAATTTAACAGTATTTCATGCAATCATTGTTTATACTTAGACACATACCAAAACTGGGGTGCCCCATCTAAGCTGTTAAATTTGTCACTCATAATTTACACTAATTGTGAATTTTGGACAGACATTATATTCATATTAAACAACTGTCTTTCTTAATTATAACGAATTAACAGATGAATCTACTTCTCACTCAGGGTGACATACAGAAAACTTACACTCAGGTCTCTACAGTCAGGCAAAACAAATGAAAGTCTAAGCAGTAAAGTTTATGTCCAAACAGAATGTTCGATTAAACGTTTTTTTGTAGATAAAAGCATTATCCAGCATATGAATTTAAGGTTTGAAACAAGGATAAAGTCAGCCTTGCTGATTTTGAAAGGTTCATGAATGCTGATGAGATGTTAATTACAAATAAAGTAAATCTGCACTAGCTTCAAATGTATACAGTCGTTTGCATAATTAACGCGTTACAATTGTTTATATAAATCTAATTAAGTATAAATATCATTTTATGTAACAATTTAGTAATATGTATCAAGGTTAGACACACCTATTAAGAGAGGGATTTTTCTTTTACTGTTTTCTATATTTTATTATAATTATTAAGACATCAAAACTATGAAAGAGCATATCTGTAAATACGAAATGACTGAAAAACAAACTGTGTTAATAAATCCAGACCATCTCGTATTTTCAATGCTTCAAAGTAGCCTCGATGACAAGCGAGTCTCCGGTCCAGCTTCACAAGGTTGCCACCTGTGATACTTTCCAGGAGTCTAGAAGGAGTTCCCAAATATGCTGAGCATTTGCGGGATGCTATTCTTTCATTCTTCGGTCCAGTTCATCCCAAGCCATCTCTACTGGGTTTATGTGGGTTGGCTGTGGAGGCCTGACCATCTACTGCAGCAGTCGGCCATCACTCCTCCTTCTTTGCCAGATAGCTGTTAGTCAGCCTGGAGGTGTGTTTTGGGTCATTGTCCTGTAGAAAAGCAAATGACAGTAGGTCAATCTGTCCATACTGTATTCCATTTCTGCAACAACAGAAATCAACATATTTCAGCAGCTAATTTGACACACACATGGCACTTGAATAGTACATACTTTTAATACGCTTTTGCTATTTTATTGGCCATGTGTGTGACGTGAATGGCTGAGAGGGTTCGTACACAGAAAATTGTAACGCACTAATTACAAAATGCATGGGGTCAAAATAAAAAGCTTCTATAAAATTGTCAAAAAACGGTCCATTTACTTGCTAGGCGCAGCTGTAGCCGGCGAATGTGCCGGAATGAAAGCGACAGGATCCTCAAGCGGCTCTTTTCTCAGCATCCGAAGAGGAGCCAGATGAAATGGGTGCCATGACAATAGCGACGTGACGGCACGACCACCGAGGATAACTCCATCTCAAAGCAGCACCCTCCCCCATCCAGAAACTTAAATAGTTTTGACAAGCAGCTCATCTCTAACCCATCCCGGCTCTGTCCTTTCATTTGCATCCTCATTAGTATAATGTGATTTTACAAAGTGGAACATGGAAGCGCCCGCTGCATCGTGCAAACACTGAACTCAATTGCGTGCCGACATCCCTACACAAACATCCCCTGCAGGAGACGCCTGGTCGGCATTTTTGCCGAGTGCTGACTTTATCTCTGAAATCATAGCATTAAGGGTCCAGTGCTTACCGGCCAGTCCACTCCAGCACACGACACTCGATCATATTTATTAAAGAAAATCATCATCATAATAATAAAACCTCAGAAAACGACCTTTGCAGTAAAACAGGATGTAAACCATGTAAAAAAGAATTATGTCTACCAAAGATCAACCGGAATGACCGAAAATCAACACTTTTGTTGAACATTCTTAAAATGATAAACAGTGATCAAATGTATATTGCACTGTTTGCTATATGTTATTTATAAGTACAATTTTAAACAAATAATAATCAGATGATATCCATGTTTCATAATGTGTGTCAACTTAATGTGGAACCAAATGAGGTCAGATGCATTCTTCACATTGCATCTTTTTCATTACCTGGCACAGGTAATGAAAAAGGTTTTATACCTTTCCCCTTCCCTCCATTCATTTACAATTAAGTGAGGTAATGAAATGTGTCCTGCAAACACAATGGCTAACTCATGTACATTGGAGGAAATAGTTTTTTTTTTTTGTTTTTTTTTTCATTCATGCCTTGGTGTCACATTAATTCCCACAGACTCTTTTACTAAATGACAGAATATTTGGACTGTTTGCTAAAGCTGTTCAAAAGTTCTGCACATTTTACCTAAACCTGAAACTGATGGGGCGCCATATCTCACCCAATTTGGAAAACATCAGAGCTTTATGGATAGAGTTTACTTTGGATAAAAAAAAAAAAAAAAATGCACATTTATTCACCCACAGTATTTTGAATGTAATAGATGTTTAATTTCAAACACTTGGCAAAAGAATGTCTACATAGAGGATAAATGTTCTTTGGAAAAAGGGTTAAACACAGCCAAGGGTATTTTTTTGATGGAACACAACTGAATTATATAAGACTTGGGTAGTAGGAGGTGGTAAAAATCTCAGAAGTAAACTTGAAGACCCTCAAAGCACATTTGACCAGACTCATTCTCTCCAGTTCATGACTTCCCTTGATTGGATGAAAACCAGTAAGACCAGTGTAAACGTCTTCCCAGGAAAACCACAGCCTGGAGACCTACTGTAAGTCTATATATGGGCACTGAATGTGGCATAGTGAAATGTAAGGAATGTACATTCAGGACACATAGTAATGTCATCATGGTGTATTATTACAAAGCAGTTCATAATCTATGCTATTGTTGGGTTTTCCGAACCCGGGCTCGTGGAAGGACTCACACAGAGGCGCAGGTAAAGATCAATGAAAACGTCAA
>JAACJT020000016.1:18080107-18090807 GCA_009936485.2 Gymnarchus niloticus | reverse complement strand
TGTAAGGAATGTACATTCAGGACACATAGTAATGTCATCATGGTGTATTATTACAAAGCAGTTCATAATCTATGCTAGTGTGTGTATATTTTCTTCAAAATCTAGTTAGGTAACCTTGTTGAAGAGTACAACAGCAGAGCCCTCCTGGGACATTAAGCACTCCCTGCTGACCACATTAAATCCAAAACCAAGTCGGCAAGTGGACCTCAAATCCCAACAACTCGAATCTCATTTTTCTTTTGAAAATCACTACCGATTCATACTTCCATCCAGTCCAGAAGAGATGCGTGTGTGTACTTTGGAAGCGACAGTATAGCAGGTTTGACATAATGTATGCTGAAGATTACTGTTAGAGTTAGGAGTGAAATAGGTGAATATATTTTTTCATAAGATCTCAGATCCTGAGGGCTTGTACTTTTCTCTATGAGTGTCAATGATACTTTTGTCACTAGGGTATTTTGTCTCCATCTTCAGGATAGAAATGTTTATCATCTGGCTATTTTGTAAGTTTGTAATTTCACTGTTGTATCAGGTTGTACAATCGTGCTGCAAGCAATTGACAATCAAGGAGAATTCTTTATGACATTCATTAGCGAAGCTGCTGAAAGTCATTTATTTGTGCTGCATTTTGGCTCCAAGAGAAACCGGATTTCTAAGTCTTTATACAGCCATGGAGAGCAACTACCAAGTTAATTAGTAGGGACATTTCACAGATCTTGCGTGTTTTTATTAACTGTTAATGTGATGTTTAATACATTCACATTTTGTACTATGTGCTGTTTACATGTTACATGTTAAAAATTGTATTCATAGCGGTATTAAAAATACACAAAAAATCCTTTCGAAGCCAGGGAGAGAGAATTTTCAGAAGGTTCTTATGGTGTCGCATGAGTTTTCATGATGTAACGGATTGTTTTAAGACAATTGGTAATTAGTGGTACTCAAATAAATAATAAATTAAAAACAACTGATGTTTAATTTGCAAATGGATTCTGGTTTGGGAGCCTATGCTGCCATTCACTTGACTACTGCTAAATTCACTGCAAAGAAACAGCCCGTGAAGTTTGCCAAACCACAAGAAGTTCAAGAATTAAAAAAAACAAAAAAAAACAAGATTGTTTTGCCATTGAAAATATCAGATTTTCAAGAATTGCGTATTGAATTGTGCCATAACTGTAGTCAGCATTAGGGCTCAAGCTATTTATGCCAAACAAATATGAACTTTTGCTGTACTAAAAAAAAACAAGAAAAATTTTAATGCATTTTTTTGTTGCATTAATTGATATCCCCATTATTGAATTTTATATTACATATAAAAATAATTATTATGACATTGCTTTAACAAATCCTATATTTTTTTTCTCCACAAAAACAAAAGGCTTGCATTTAAATGAATTTCTACTGTATTATTCCTCTATGAGTTGCTGGGACATGAGTGCCAATTTCCTCGATAATGGTATAGCTTCTGACGGCTGAAAACCCTTCTCCTGGGAGTGAACTCCTTCATGTTTCTAGTGTTGAGGGATCCACAGCTGTCCTGCAGATAGACTACAGACAACACGGTCTTCTTCAGCCAAACCCAGCTGCTTATAGCATTTGGAGAAATGAATCAACACAAGCACTCACAACAAAGCACTACTTTCTCAAATAGTTAATCTGAGGTATAAATGCAATGGAGAAGTGTGTAATTCTATCATAGAATGCCAGTTGCCAAGTTTTCTTTTACAGAACTTTTAATCAGATGAAAATGAAAGATTTATCATTATAGAGTTATGCTGAAAACCCTCAGTGATCAAAACCAGCAATTGCATTGGACCAAAATGCAAGATTGACACTGTAAATGTGGAAGTAAAATGTAAAAATATAAAAAATAACACTGAGATGTGTTTGACTTTAAAAAAGACCATGTTTTAGGAAGTCTAAGAAGTTGAGCTTATGTGAATTGAAGTGTGCCAAATTGGAGAAATGTTTTGTTTTGAAGGTTTATCATTATTTATCCATTTTTTATACAAAGTAAACGCTGTCCATAAAAGTTCTGATGTGTTAAGATAAGATGACATTTTGCAAGTTGGACTGAATGTTTGTTCAAAGATTATAACTAAAATATTTTAACAATTGTTAAATTCTGTGCTGTCGTTAATTGCCCAATAGAGGTCTGCTTGCCGGCCCTTTAAAATATTATATTTCGACCAGCTGGCGCTGCCTCTGTTAGAAGGAAATTACTGTATGCATTCAGAGAAAGAGCAGCTGTGCGTCTTTTAGCATATAAATAAACCAATTCATCACTTGCATTTCTACAAGAATAAACACTAATTTTCCTGACCATGACCCTGAAAAAACGGCTGAGAGTTGTTCTCCGAATCCGGCAGAGTCCGGCTCTGCCCTCTCTCTCTCAGCCGCGGCTAATAAACAGCTATGTCAGAAATGCTGTCAGTCCGTTCTTTGCTTGTTTGGCTTCATGCGGAAGGGAGTCCAAGCTGAGCATGCTCGGCGCTCCTGTGTGCCGTGATCGGCCTCAATTGCTGCTATTGATTTCTATCCTTTGTGCTCACTGTCAAGAAAAAAAATCAAACTCAGGACCCTATAGGCCTCCTCGACTTCTAAAAGCATATAAATAGATCTTCTCATACAGTATGGCATATTTTGTCTGTAAGGAATAGGGATAAATATGAGTGTGTGGACTGTAGGGCCAAATAGTTCAAATAGTCTTGAAACGGAGTCTTGGAAGATTTCAGTTCTGTTCTAATCTTATATATGAGTTGCTTTATATACAACGGTCACCTTTGTCATTTGTTTTGTGTTGTGTTTATATAATGATGCTGTCTGTGTCTTGTTCCAAGATTGTGGCTTATTACGCAGATGTGTAATTGGAGACAGACACCCATAAGTGGCCAAACATGACTCGGCATCATTTGAAGAGATTTATGAATCTGAAACCATGGAAAATAAGGAAGCTCTATTCTTGCACATATTAATCTCGCGCCTTTTTAAAGGTGAGTGAAGCAGCCACCACACGTTCCTCGCATCCCGGGACGTCCGTGCCGGGGGAGGGATGCACTGTCCAAAGACTCAGCACCTCTTTCTTTCTCCTGACACACAGAAAATATTATGCAACCACTGGCTCCTATTGAATCCGCGTGATTCATTGCCCAATTTTAAACTGCCAAGCTGCTAAATTGCATCAGGACTGCCAAAATTCATTCTGCGACTACGAAGGAGATATGAAAAATTAAATGTCATCTTGGTACAGTGGAAAACTTTTACCTTTCAGAGAGCAGAATATGCTACATTCTGTAATGATGGATGATTGCCCCAAGCTATACTTAACCTACTTAGTAATGTCATGTCGTATAGAACATGTTTACTTTTAAAAAATGGCAGGAAGACATAAACTTTATCAGAGGTTGACATCAACATACTTTGGCCCCCCAAATGAAGTGACTTTTTCTGTGGATGCTCAGATGTATAATTTCCTTTCTCTCATGGGTGCCTGTCAGGCAGTATATTACGGACATGGCTTGAGGTATAGAATATTTCACAGAGAAACTCTGCGTGCTGCTTTTATTCTCTGGCAAAGTTGGTTGTGACACGTGGCGATGGAGGATGTGCGAACTCCGACGTGGTATAGCTGCGATGGCCCTGTGCAACTGGAGTACGGTGCTCAGTCTCGTACCCGCAGCTTTTCAGAAGGCAGCACGTGTCCCGATCACAACTGCTGCCACGTGACTGAAGGAAACATAAAAATGGCATCACATGTCCGTCACGCCTTCATTTGAAATGTCACAGCCATACTTCCATCGACTATGATCTTCCTGGAGACGTCGTCATAACCTAACACAATAAATAATCTAAACATTTCAGAGTCTGCTTCCTTTCGGCAGATACATGTCATAGCATCATGAAGTCTGTATGGTTTCTCGATCACCCACACACAGTCCAAAAAGTCTATCACCTTCCTCTTGTCATCTCTTCACCATCCCTCCTTTTCCTGCACTGAGCCTGACTGTGCTGGTATGTTTATTATTACCAAAATCATTTGTATTAATCAGCACAATAAATGACTGGTTTGGCTATCTGAATGCCTCATTTAGAGAAATGTGTCATTGTTATAAATTACCACCCAACAGTTAGTTTCACCTCAGGCCGCTGCTGTCACTTTCTCATACACGGACTAATTTATTTATTTTTGGCCATCCGATGATGATGATGATGATGATGATGATGATGCTGTCTTAGGTACCAGTGTTCTAATGTTCTTGCAAGGCAATTTACATGCTATGACGCCCTGATAAAAAGACAAGAAGCCATTGTATGTGCACACCAACACATATGTACCAAATAAACATTATTATATGCCTCCCTAATCTCCGTTTGATTTAATTATTCAGTGATATTCACTATAATCATGATTTATAAAAAAATGATTTCAAATTCCCAGTGGGTCAGCTAGTGTGAAATAATTTATTACCTGCTTGTTTTTTTTTGTTTTTTTTTTTTGTTATTTTAAATTTGAATCATTGATTTTGCACTGCCGGATGTAGACAGGCTACTGATTGGACTTTGTCTTGTACAATTCATGATATGCTGAATCTGGGTTTTATTTAAATATTTTCACGAGTTCCAATTTTCATTACAGAGCAGTAAGCTATTCCTCAGGTCATTGTTCCTACAAACTTTATCATGATTTATCATTTGGGAGATTTTCAGCAAATGCAAATGAAATGCTATGCTTACATAGGAGGCAAAGTTTTCATCGACCATCAGTTCCCAAGCCAGGAGTAATGATTACAGGTAGGATCCAAGTTCAGAGAGCAGCTTTTATTCATAGCCGAGAAACAGGCAAGGTTAAAACCAGTGCGGGCAGAATAATCCAGAGCAGATGGGAAATCCAGAGACGTAGTCAGCAAAACAGGCAGAGAATCAAAGACCAGGGAATCAGTAAACAGGGCAACCAAATCCAAGATGTAGTGCGATAAATCGGGTTGAAGGAGAACAGATAGGAGTCGTACACAGCAAAGCCAGAACAGTAATCGTAGCATTCAATACGGTAAATAATACTCAGTACCTCACAACCAGCATAAACTAGGGAAGGCTTCCAATAAAGCCGTCAACATTGTTTAGGTCTTTAGAATTCTGGGGAGGGGGTTTCTTTGACGAGTCGCGTGTGGCTGGCTGGCTGGAAGCGTGACACGATGGTACACATGAAGACGGCAAACCAATACAAAATCTAGAAGGGCATTTTTTTTCATTAAGGTGTATCTCTCTATCTTTAATGCCCATGTTAAACAGTCACCTTTTAGTTATGCTCCTTCACGTTGTACAGACTCCCAACGGCTACAGTGCGAGCAGTCCAACAGCAGGTTATCAAACACAGAATTCAAACTGTAGTCCTTTTATTTCATTTTTGCCCCCCTTGAAAACTGAGCAACGAGCGGCTACTTTAGCAATTAAAATCCAGGGCAGAGACACAGCAGCTTGGTTTGGCTGGGAGACTGCACCATTCATCATCTCAGCTGCCATGAAATAGCACAAGATGGAATCTTTGATTTTAGCTTTAGAAGAACATAAATCAAAATCTAAACCACGCCCTGTCAGAGGAATCACCAGAATTATCCATTTGAGAGGTAGAGGGCTCTGAGAGCAGGGCAGATGGCTGCCTCCTCAACCCCCCCCAGACTTGACTCTTCTAGCGGCCCTGCCGTACTTTTACCCACGGTGACCCATAATGCTTCTGAACTGCCACAGCTGCCACTACCCAGAGCCAATCATTAGGGCGCCGTACTTCCATTGTTGCCCTGAATATCACTAAGCGCTCTGCTACGGCGGGCCGGCCTACAGCGCGGCAGAGCAGAGGGGGGATGATGAGCCATGTCCTGGCTGGAGCTACGTGAGGTTTACGTCGCTTCTGTCAGAGGGCCTTTTCACTAGAGTCTAACATCCGTCGAAAATGAAGTCTGTGGTTTTTAAACCTCTTTCATTCCTACAGCTGACACTATGTGGCAAACATTTTTTAAACACCCATATTTGAGAGAAAAATAGATAACACATCATCCATCCATCCATCCATTCTCCATACCGCTTATCCGTCAGGGTCGTGGGGAGGCTGGAGCCAATCCCAGCTGACTTCGGGCGAGAGGCGGGGTACACCCCAGGCAGGTTGCCAATCTACCGCAGGGCCAACACAGAGACAAACACCCAAACACACTCACAGTCACACCTATGGGCAATTCAGAGTAGCCACCTGAGATAACGTATCATACGAACTACATTTTTTTTTTTTTTTTTACTGTTGAACCATCTCTTCCATCCACTTTTTTCTGCTCACAAAATTGGTTATTCATTTACAGAAGGTGTTGTTAAAGTGAGCCTACCAGGGGACTGGATGCGATGTTGGTGTAAAGCAAAAATAACAGATCAGGGTGATGATCAGAGCAGGGAGGCAGTGGCTGTGTGTCCGTGGTAACAGTGGTGATATGGAGCGTGTAGTGCAGGCCAGCCTGACAGTCATTTGCTTGGATTGGAACTCGCTCTCTTTGGGTTGAGTTTTCTCATTAAAGTTAGCATCAGTGTTCTTTTGATTAGTCTAACCTTGGAGATAAGCCTTTCACTGACTTCTGGCTGCATGCTAACTTGCACCTCGACTACAATATTAATTCATGATTAATAAATCATCAGAATTACAATTTATAAATTCAAAATCCCCGAAACACCTCTCAGTGCGGCATTAGAATAACTGAGGAATAAAATTCACGGGTAGAATGGTGCTGCCTTTATAGTTTCTAGTGTTGTTGCTTCAAAACACAGCCCCGGTGCTATCAGCCGGGGCCATTACTGGCCTCCCAATAACGGGGGCTTTTCACTGAGCCATTGATCAAGCAGCAGCACGCTGTCACCCGATCACAGCTGGCCGGCACACCTCCTGACCAGGCCCTCCCCGCACACCCAACAGCTCCCTTCCCTTCTTGCAATCCGGCTTCTCTGATCGGCTCAGACAAATGCCATGGAGGACTCTAGTAAGTGGGGTCATGGGGCTCGTGTAGCAATCCATCTAAATAGCACCACGGCGACGGTTAATAAATCATTCATTTATCGTTTAATCCATCGGCCGTTCCCGAGACTGCGGAAAAAAACAACGTGCGCGACCAGCGGCGCTACAGCGAGCCCCGTTGGCACAGACCGCCATTGCTGTGTCCGGCTCGTTGGCGGGATTTCCAGAGGCGGGAAACTGATATTCAAATGCGCCTTTATCATAACGCGTGAAAGTCGGGGCGTGCGCCCGCCTTCAGATTTACATATTAGCAATGCGGAGGTGAGTGTAAACAGCTGAACTTTAACCGTGGCTGTAGTTATTGGCGATGAGTAATGTTCTACGGTAATGCAAACCTGCCCAATCCCATCGACACAGTCTGGCTACGAGAGCAGCATTGCTTTGTGCGCCCATTCCAACGCACATCTGACACCTCGCCTTGACTGTGCCACTTTCTACAATGCAGCCTCGCAATCCTCTGCCGCCCTTTTGTTGGAGCAAGAATCCGTAATGATGGTTTGGGTTAGTCAGATCTTCTTTAATGCTTTAATTTCAATAATCACACTCTATCCACCCATCTGTTTATGTAATTGTACTATTATATAGGATATGGACACCTGGCTCCTTCCAGTTCCCGTGCTGCTCTTTCATGACATTGGTATTCTGTATTTTCCTAGTGTGGAAACGTATTTTCCTAGTGTGGACGCCTTACCTGTACTAACACGGGGAAAAGGAGTAAATCTGCCATTTTTAATTATTATTAAATATATTTCAATATCATCCACACATCTTCTACCAACTTATCCTGGGCAAGAAGGTGGTGGTGGTGGGGGGGTAGAGCCTATAGCAGGCAGCATTGGGCACAAGTCTGGGGTACAACCTGGACGAGATGCCAGAGTCCATAGCAAGGCCCACGTGAGCACGCAATTACATACGCAGTCACTAACTATGGGCAATTTAGAGACGCCAACTAGGTATAGACTGCATGAAGAACAGCCGTGTTGATATAGCCCTCAACTTTAAGACAGGACAGAAGTAACATCCTTGCACACCACAGCATTCCTCAGCTCCTTCCCTTCCTCTCTGGGTACAGTTACTCTTGCTGAGATGAAGACACTCATGCCTTTGCTTAGATATGTGATGAACAGCTTAAAATAATAAAAATGGCTATTAGAAATTCCTGGGACATGCCATTCTGCAAAGGGAAGAGTCAGTGGCATCTCATTATACCAGCTCACTTGGCTGCTTTTAACTCTAATTGGGCTGCAAAGGCCTTCATTATAATTTACTTTCTCCTCCCAAATCGTGATAATCAAGACAAGCAGAACTGAATGGACCATAAATACACAAAGACTTGACACCAGTCAGGCTATAATTATAACAACTGTTTTAATAAAATGACTAAATGATGTAGTGGGGTAAACCTGAAGTGTTTATTTCAACAACAGCATGGTGGAGATTTTGATTATGTGCATTTAGGGAGAGTCATAATTGTCATTAAAGGCGGCCGGAGTCCATTCTGTCTGCTAGTTAAAGCTGAGGTCAGCCTGAAATGTGTCATTCGTTAATGGCGACCGTGTTGGGAGCAGCTGTGTCCAATACGATTTTCCTGGATCACCGTGGTGATGCTTCCTGTTGGGGGCTTGCTGGTTGTCTTTGGAGTCATGGATCAGCTGGAGTCATAGACTGTAGTTGCGCTCTCATTCAGCTCGGTACCCTTTGGCTCATGGGGTGATGAATAACGGCCCAGCGTACTTTGCCTCCTCTGGTACCTTCAGCCACGAACATTTCTAAATTGCATTTAGAAAACCAGAGATTTCTAAACTGGAAAACCCAGCAGGCAGAAAAAAAATAACCAATAGAAACTATAACTAGAAACTATAGCCTTCCTCCTACCCCAAGCTTTACAAAACCCTACAATCAAAATTACGTTCCATCTTTTCATTTCAACAAGACTAACATCTACAAATAAAAAATGTTTGTGAGCAAAAGTGCGACGCTTCTCCTCACACACGAATGCAACGCTGTTTAATGGAGAGTACATTCACGTAGACAGGTGCTTAATTTTAATTCATTGTACAGACAATTATGGAGGTTTTCCCAATATGTATGGTCGTACACAAATGATATTTTGTAAATGAAAATGTAACATCTATTGCCTTCTAGTGCACAATAAACATTCACTTTGCACTATTTCTTGGTTTCCTTTTCACAAAAAAAAAAAATATTTAATTAACTAACTAGTTATATAAGTATAGTGTTGGCTCATAATGATGTAGTACCCGTTTCCAATACAGAAGGTGCGCTCACAACAATTGCAGTGAGACAGGAAGTGGAGGCCATTGTACACACGCATGTCGCACTTGCCAGGTTTTGGTTGCACGCATCATATTCCACTGGCCGGTTATGAGTGGAGGCTTCTGAACTGGGAGCCCAGAGGGCTTGATGCCATAGAGTGGTGAGATACGCCCCGTCTCTCCTATCGAAGCAATGACACACCAGCCATGTTACCCTTTCGTGTTTAGCATCACTCTCCAGCTACAGCAGGAAGCCGTATCCCCCTGACAGACAGGCGGGCCCTCTTTGATGGAGGATTTGGGCAACGTGTCAAAGGTACAAGAACACTGATTACTTTTCATGAAGGAAAATGTGTTCTGAGCCGGCTTAAAGTACCGTGCCGGCGCGAATGCCGTCTGCTGCCATTGCCAATCAAATCCCGAGTCAGACAGGTGAAGTAATGGCACAAAGCTGTTCTTTACTCCTCGTATCAACGTCATTTACGTGTGGGGTCCGCAGACAGCTGTTCCCAACACCACGTACTGTACCTGTGGCGGTGGTGCACTAACCTTGGATGCCCACAGTTTTTATCAACGTTATCAAAGTCAATAAAGTTAAGTATGCCACCCACATAACATGGCATGCCACTCCACTCACAACATTAGTTTATATGACTCTAAGCAAAGTCATTAGCAAACATTTATCGTTGGATTACAAAGAAGTGCCAACTGATGCTCAGACTGGCCTGTGCACTACTGGGTTTATCTGACAGTGCGGGAGCCTGCGATCTGCCCCCACCCTGCCAAGATTACCCCCACATATCCATCCTGTTTGTCCTGATTGTCTGCTACCTGAGAAAGACCCCAATTCTAGCTATGGATGCAAGGGACTGGGGGTTAAAAAAATAGGGATGGCCAGGAAAAGCTTAGTGTGTATATGTGTGTGTGTGTGTGTGTGTGTGTGTGTGTGTGTGTGCGTGTGTATTTAATACTGGAGATAAACAAAGTTATATTATGGGCTTTCCAGTGGATCACTTCAAAAAAAAAAGTTTTACTTAAAGAGATAAACAGAACAGAATTTGAGAGCATAGTATGTCAAAACATCAGTGAAACATGATGATTGGTATATTCAGGTCTGGGGGTGTGTTACCCACTCTGGAGAGACTGACCATAGTGTATCGGAACAATAGTGAAACATGGTGGTGGGAATATTCAAATCTGGGGGTTGGTTACCTACTCCGAAGTCAGACACCTGCTCAGAATCGACTACAGCTCGACACAGGAAAAGTTCCACTCCATTTTTCAGAGACATGCTAGACCCTCATGTTTGATCTTTCTAGATAAGTATTCATTCTACCACGGGTTAACGAGCCCAAACATACCTCAAAGCTTTGTAA
>JAACJT020000016.1:18063546-18078137 GCA_009936485.2 Gymnarchus niloticus | reverse complement strand
TACTTTAAAAAAAAAAGGAGGTGACCAAAAAACCCCCCCCCCCCCCCCAAAAAAAAAAAAAAATAAAACAAGATTGATAACACAAAGATAATAAAAAGCCATGAAGATAGCAAAACCTGTTGTGAAAAATGAGCTACGGCTGTAGGAGAAGGCTGCCTGACAAAGGCAGTGATAATTGACAGGCGTGAGCTCCGCCCAAGGAGCACTGGCCAATCTGACCCCTGTCTCTCACTGACAGCATCAGTGCCTGAGAAGTAGCTGACCAACAGGAAACGGTATCAAATCATGCAGTGTCCTACAGCTCCATTACAGGGCTGAATCGGCACGCCTAGATTAATGATAGCCCGCCGTAACGTTTACCGTTCATTTTTCTCCTAAGACAGCTACCCCAGGATGTTAAGGGGAAGATCCACGTATGGACCTGGGTTCCTAAAACTCTGAGGGCGATCAACCCCACCAATTAAAGACTTCTGTCTGTCATGGCGTGTAACTGCGTTGGTGAATTGAGTCCAGGTCTTTGCACACTTTTGTAAAATATTTTATTAATGCTCTGGGTTCATGTCCTAATGCATGGCAAATTATACTGTATATACCCATTACTGATCATAAAATCATTCACAGTTGTAAAGTCCGCACTATTGAGGTCAGTTAGGGGCTGTTGGGGGCAGCAATACACACACACACACACACACACACACAAACACATTGCTATGAAAATGGAAAGAATGTCAGGGGAGTAGAAGACTTTTTTCCACCTTTAGTTAATAATACATTCCAGTACCTCTTATGTTAGCAACTCAGCCATTACTTATCTGGACAAATCAATGATAAATCAGGTAGAAAATGATGACAGATGCAAATCTACATCTCACGGCTGAACATCTGACGCTGCGACTTTCATCGGAATCACGCTCATGCAAAGCACTTTTCCGTGTCTCCTCAGAAATTACTCACAGGAGTACAAACACTTACCATTTATTTCTTTTGAAGTTTTATCCCAGAGGGAAGTGAGTGCATGTTTTCCATGTGAGGTCTGAATGGTAATCAATCCTTAAATGAGGGTCATGGGGCTAGTTCTTCTCTTCTCCAGTCTTCCGAGTGTTTTCAGTGCTAGCAAAACTAGTTTGGTTATGTTTAAAAGGAGCGGCAGGATACTCAGTAGATAAAAATCAAATTAGACATGCAATCATATAAATACTACTCCTAATGCTGTTACTATGACAGCTACCATTATTACCATGACCACTAGTACTACTATGACTAATAATTTAAAAAAAATATCTAAACAAAGAAATTCTTCCCATACCTTCCATATTTTCTATGTCTGAACTGAGCTGGACCATATCCCATAATTTTGATACTTTACTGAGCAATACAGGGAGTAATTTTTCATTGTAAGTATCATTTGCTGTCATCACAAGGCCTTGCGTTCCCGTGTTCTTAGCACGCGTTCAGATCTTAAAAACGAAACGCAGGAACATCTGGATTGTGTCGTGCTCCGCACTACGGGGAGGTGACAATCTGTCCTTAATCCTTGAGGAAACAGTCAGTGTGTGTGTGGGGTTGGGGGGGAGGGACAGAAAACTTTAATTTAAGCTCACTTAAAGCCTTTATGGTGTCAAAATGAGCAGCTTGGCATATCATGGCTAATATTGGTCTCATTGAGAGATAATTGACTTAGGATACAGAGATGAAGTTCGATTGCCACCATTTGTAGTTATGACATCAACATAGTCAGAATGTTATTATCAGACAGAGAGACAAAAATCCAATCAAAATCACTGGGAGATCTCATTACTTATTCATGCTAATACAAGTATATTAAGAAAGCTAAACACTTACTCCTCAATCACTCACAAAGAGAATGAAATTCAGCTTTCATTAGAAGCCACAGGGCCATTGGCACCACACCAATTCAGTGGCGTAGTAGGGAGCCGTGTTGGTTACAGCACCTCTTACGTTCTTCTTACGTATTCATTAAAAACCTTACCTAGCTCTTTCTGTGCAGCTTCATTGTCATTGGTGACCTATCCATTTGTCCCCTTCCTGGTTCCTGGGTCAACAGCTTCAGTTCGGTGCTTTCAGGTCCCGGCAATTTTCGGCGCTCAATATTTTTCTATTTTTTTTTTATTTTTTTTTTTAACGAGCCTGGCCTGGAAAGGATCTCCATAATTGTGTATCAGAAATGTGATTGGATGAATGTTTGTGTGCAATGTAATGAGATGAACATGACATTTTTCAGCTGGTCTTAACCGGTGATACCAATGAACTGTCAAGCAATGCAAGCTAGGCATAGTGTGTCTTAAAGTCATCGTGTAAAGGAAACGTAAAAATTCAATTTACCAGGTCCCATCCCTATAATAAACAGAGCTGAATATTGATTTTACCCTCAACTAGAAAGAAAAACAAAATAGCTACATTTGTAGTAATATCAAATTACAAGCAAAACAGAGTAAATTCAATTCTGGGCCATCATTGCGGCGATATTTTGCAGTTATTCCTTATGCATAGCGGCAAGCTTTTATCACTGTACGATTTACACAGGGAGGAAGCGAAACAAACCTGGGGCGATGTCTCGTGGCCGTTGTTTGAAATGCGACCGCACATCTCGGCACGCAGGACGCATGATCGTCGCTGCCGTTAACCCCACCTTTCCTCGTTGTCATGATCGATATAACAGAGGGCATCATTCACTAATAAGCAGCACGAGCGGTCATTTCATTCATTCTCGTGCGTTTATTCACAAGAAGAATGAAGTAACGGAACAAATTACCTCAATGGGACAAAATACAAAAATGTTGTGTACTTACCTCTCCGGGGGTAAACTACCTGATCACATCCATACTCAGGTGACTTTTATTGTTATTAATTGCATAGTTCTTATATCCAGCCCAGCATGTACTTGACAGCATGAAATGTGTGTCTACTTTGAGCGGTAAACAACAGACACAAAAAATGTTCATTACTAGGACTCAGCGTTCATGTTTGCAGATTCATTACATACCACATTTCAGAGTATATTACTAATTCATTCTAAAAGCAAAATAAATGTAAAGATTTTCATCCAGCTACTGACCTGACCACGATATTTTAAACTTTTCGGGCTTTGCTCCACATGCGTCTGTGGGTGGGAAAGCAGACGTATACAAAGGACAAATAGCAGGATGTTTAGGTTTGAGGTACACACGTAGGTGGCAAGAGACATGAAAAGGTGGCAAGGCCACTACCAGAGATCTGTACCATAAAGCCTGACTCTTTAACCCTTAGCTGGCCAAGCCCAGGCAAGCAACAATCAAGCATAATGAAGAACAGAAACTCGACGGCCAGGCCTCTAGTGTGTCTTACAGGATTCGGGAATCATGTGAAATTCCAAAATAGCCTGGCAAGCAACCACCCATCTTACAGTTAAAAGCGACACCAGCACACGATTATTTTGTAAAGCTATATTTATCTTAGTGTGCTCACATACAACATCGTAAAGCATGCAAAGGCACCTCTAAAGGCACATCAGATCATTCCACGTATGCAGACGATATCTTCAACCAGTTTCATCTCACGTGTTCATCTCTGTCTTCGTAAATTGATATTAGAAAACGAACGGTGAATTGCATATGTAAATTTAGGCTCAGTTTGCACTCAAAAATGTATATATATGTATAAAACAAATTCTGAGTTAAATTATTAGAATAGCTTTTATAAAACAGGGGACATTTAATTTTTAATCATTATTTTTAATTTGTAAAAGGATCAGTTTTAATACATATTTACCAGGTACCACCGCGACCTGATGTTTGGCAGACGTCCTTTGGTTCAATCACCTATTATCCTACAGTCAATCCACTTTAACCAGCACCACTCAGTGACACAATGAATCCAAGCTGGTTTTGTCAATGTCACTAACTTCATGTCATGGAGTCTTTTTTTTTTCCCCCCTCGCGACATGGCTGGAATTTCTGAGACACGGGAGAGGGAGGGCGATGCATTTTACAGTCCAATAACGGGAAGAACTGCGGACTGTACGTGAGTTTGCTAGTATCAAACTGCATAAGAGGATATATGACCTTGATGTAGCTAAGCAGCTGTTAGCAAATTATAAATAAAAGAGCCAGAATGTACATATATCAAATGAATCACTATATACACACGGAGATGCTGTGTGTGCATTACAGACAATGCACCAGTGACAGGTGTCCTCTGATGACCTAACAAAGTGTTCACTTTCCTTAACATAAGTGTCGTTCTTCCATCACACTCCTAAGTGGCTCCGGCTCAACAAGTGTCTGCTTTAAAATCCAGGCGAAAAAGACAATCCCTCATACAGTAGTCTCAGCACGATGGGACCGATAAACTGCCGTTATTGTTAGATACAAACAGCGGTGAGAAGGACTAATTAGCCTGCCCTCTAAAGTCATACTAGCAAAGCTGCTCTGTGGCAAAGTGTAACACGAAAATCATTAAGTACTCGAGACATCCAGTTGGACTATGATTTCGCTGATAGAAGTTATGTTTCTGGTTTGGCTACTTTTCACTGCCTTTAACTTCACTGCCCTAGAAGGGTCAAAAGAACAAATGATATTCACCTTTAAATAACTTATGACCATGGCTGAATGCCACCTTCTGACAAAACAACATACTTAAGATATAACGTCCTCTGAAAAAGCCTTTTTATTTGAGTAAGGAGAGTCTAAACGACCACTGAGATGTCACGGTGATTACTCTGCCTGGACTGATGTATGATAACTTTTGAAAATCAGGAATGCTATCATTAAGCAGTCCCCCACCCTCCCCCAGAGCCAATATCCCTGCCAAACTCGACCTGTCACCAATTTTAATACCACTATTAAACACATTGTTTCAGTCGGGTCTCTGAATGCTCCTAATCGCTGCTTTTCACTGAGGGGCCAGGAGCATCGAAGCCCAAATGTGGTTTAATGAAGCACTAATGGCGTTCGGCGTGACAGTTCGTCAGAAGGTGCTCCACCTTGAGCCCACACCCGCTCACCGCGGCTCAGACATCTTCCACATCCTGCCATCATTTTTGTTTTCTCCTGCAAGTGGTTTGTAGCCCTAGACCACAGTTACGAGAAAGTCTTTCCGGAGAATGGCCCAATGAATGACATATTAGCAGAGATTCGTGAAATGTGGGTTTGGGGGGGGGGGGACGCTAATGAACAGCGGCACAGAATGTGATGGGAATGCTGCCTTTCCGACTCTGTGAGCTCACCCGGTTAACAGCTCCGGGTTGATGGCTTTTATGTCTTCTGCTCTGATTTAGCCCTTTAGGAGAACCAAGGACCGGCAAGAAAAGAGAAAGGGAGAGAGAAACACACACACACACACACACACACACACACATTAGCTGTGAGTTGATGCTTTTGTGTGGAGATGTGATAATGAGAACAGGATATATTGGGGTAGTTATGGCTCTAAAATATCATTGATTAGAAGCAGCCATTGACAACCTGGCCTGCAGCAAAACGGGGCCTTATCTCACAATGTCCTTACAGTTAGTTGTTAACCTTCCATTTCCTTCCCTCCCCTGCTTCTTTTCCACAAAATATATTAGGGGTCTGAGGAAAGCCTGGCTTTTAAGGGAAGAGGGCCAATGTCAAATGGTAATTGAAAGGAAATGATCAAGTATGATTTTACCGCTGCCCGCAATACAGAAATACGCATAATACACTTCAAAGTGAACATCTCTGTAAAGAGGCATTGTGATTTAAAACATGTGAAGGAAAGTCAAATTTAATATGCATCGTATTGATATTCACAGTTAGAGGCAGCTGTAAGTTGATTTTTTACCAATAGTTACCAGGCCAATTTCACTGGAGGCTTAGTATGGTAACTTATCAACAGAGCTGGCAATTTTTCAGCAAAATTCACCTGATGACTGTGAATTAGCAATCCTCTGCTCAGGAATCTGACATGGCCAGTTGCATTCGATTAAAGCACCAGACTCGTTTCTTTGGAGTATTGTTTTTTTTCCAGCCATGATTGCTTATGTAGCTTCGAATCTGATTGGCAGGTGTGTTCTGCTCTTTGCGTCTGGTGTAAATGTGACAGGCTGAGAGCACAAAGAGATGGAAAATGCAATGGGGGATCGAGATTGTCTGGATTAAGCGAAAGGAGTCATTTTGTTCTTTCAGCATTAAACGCTGAGCTTTTCTCCATTTTACCATAGTGGACAAACAGCAGGAGTAAAACAGAAAGAGACCTACGAACGATTCAATGTTATGGTAAACGTTCGCTTTGCGTATAACGCTTTCACATATAAAGCGTACAAATGGTAGAATTACAAAATGTGCATAATTAGCTTGAATGCAGATTGCATAATATCCCTGAAAAGCCATCATTTCATGAATTTGAGTAGTATAACCGAATTTCCCTTCAGGGATTAACAAAGTATCTATCTATCTATCTATCTATCTATCTATCTATCTATCTATCTATCTATCTAATCATCTTCATCAGTAGCCTACTTACAGTCAGTGTGAGTAGTGAGAATTCAGTCAAAAGACAGCTATTCCCAAATAAGCTTAAAATGTCCTGCAGTGTTAATGGATTAACCTGTCCAACATCCCACTTTTAATGTGTGCGTTGCTTGACCAACCATAGAACTGTAGTTCATTCAGACCACTGCAGGGGAATGGTGCTGGTGGTTCTCCTTCTCCGCCGGCCTCTTCTCCTGTTTCCACGGGAAAGTGGATCATGGGCCGCTGCAGCGGCTGTAAGGGGTAGCATGCTGCTCGTGTCTGTGAGCACCGTATGCAAAGCCCGACATTAGTCACAGGATGGCCGTCCCTGACGGGCTCGCTAAGGTGAGGGAGATTAATGTGAGCCAGGGCCACTTTGTTATTGTCAGTCTGTTCCTTCACACTTTGCTTCTGACTTTCAATTCTGCTCCAGGATTAATTGTCTGCCCCCTCCTTCCAGGATGACTGATGCAGAGGGATGTGGAAAACACAGACACCTGCCTCTGGCCTTCAGAACCCGGAGCCTAGCCCGAGGCCAGTCAGGAAAAATGGAGTGAGGTCACTTTCTGGGGCAAAGTCTGAAAACGGCAAAGAAAAAAAAAAGAAAGCTTCTGTGCAGATTCGGATTTTAGCCCACACCTGTGACCCACACATGGAACAGAAATAACGTGATTTCTGAAACATACTTGCATGCAGGCACATTGCTGTTTTGGTTCAGCACAATCAAAATGTGCTGAAGTCTAATCTCTCGAGTTCTGGGTAGCCAATGAAACGCTGCACTGACATGCACAACACAAAGCTCTACATATACGAATTTTGTCCAAAGCGATATTTAAGCCAGGTGAAGGCTGGCCTCATTTATCAGTCCACACTGAGAGCTTTTAAGGCCTATTAAAGTGGCCATATAGAATTGAAAAGCTAGTATTAAGACCCCCCAGTGTGAGTGTCCAATTTTCCATCCTCCCCATTTCTCCCTTACAGTAGGAAGTTTGACTTCCTTGCTGGAAGAATCACTCCAGCTTGGAGTCTTGAAAAGATCGGGCTCAGAATTCCAGCTATGTCAAAATGAATCCAGAGAATTATAGATAATGCTTTAAAATTCCAATAATTAATAAATGTTCATACTATGCTTCAAAAATACCTTTTATAACTCATAGGTATTCAATCAACGAGGCTAATGGCACTAAAACAAAGGTATTAATTAATGCGACAATTTGTAGCCGGCGTGTACACAAACCCACAGGGAGGGTCGAATACAGAAGGATGGGGCGTCATTAGTAAGCCGACCCCAGGAGTACTCTTACATCGAGATCTCCCAAAATACCCAAGGAGAGGGCTTAAGGTCAACTTAAAAGCGGGCAACCTTCCTCTTTAAGAAGTAGAAACAAAGCAAGCGGGCCGACATCCTTCATACTTGACATCAAATATTCAGACGTCACTAAAACGAAGTGTTAGCAATTAAAATAATCAATCTTCCAGACTTAACAGCTGCTCGATAAGTTTTCCGCTCCTTTAAGAGAGGGGAGTGGCCATCCACATTTAGCCGTCCTTCAACGATGACATCACAAAGCCACCTCCCCACCCCCCTTGTCCTTGCAATACGGTGAGCCTCCAGGGTCCCGTGTCAGGAATGTCTGCTGTGTTGTTTCTTTGTTATAAATAACAACAGGCCACCTGGACGAGCGGCGGTACCTGGGCGGCAGAGGTTTAATGATCCCGCAGGCTACCAGCACGGCTCGCCTCTGATCCCAGATAATGGGACTGATGGGAACTGGAGTGGACTGATGGGTGGCATTGACGGATGACTCCAGACAAACATGTGCTGACAACCGGCGAATACAGGGCAGCCTTGCAGAAAGGTCAACCCTGAAAAAGCGCCTGCGTGACTTTCAAAGTTTCAGCCGACCCCCGCAATTAGGGCTATGGCTGCGATGTGTGTGTGTGTGTGTGCGATGTGATCTTTATTTAATAATCCGTTAAAAAATTTTTAATTTGGAATTTCTACAAGTATTGAGACAAAAATATTTCATATTTAGCCACTGTACTCATCAGATTCCGTTAGCCAATTCAAAAATAAACTGTGATTTATAATTACGGTACAGTACCATGATCTGGACCAGTTCCGAAGTGGCACCTCTAAAAACTTCCTGTTGTCTAGGACTGTATGAACATGTGCTCTATGATGGACTGGCATCCCATCCAGGCTGTAACCCAGCCTAGTGCCCTTTGCTGCCTGGGATAGGCTCCAGGCCCCTGTGACCCTGAGCTGATAGGTGGTTAAAAGATGGATGGATGGCTGGATGGATGGATGGATGGATGGATGGACAGAGATGGGTAGTGTGATCTGGGCTTTAGTACTGCGGGTATGTGTTTGTGTATGTCTATATATTTTTGCCAGGGATCTACAAATGGTTTAAAATTTTCTTTTCCTTTTTCTTTCTTTTTTAATCTTTAACCTCGGTTGTGCCATTACTGAATGCCATGCACAAATCATGGCAAGTGCTTGAAGCGCCAACAGAACTTTGAGTTCCTGCTTTCTGGATAAACGTCTGGAGAACAGTGAGAGTACAAAGAAACTGTGTGTGTGTGTGTGTGTGTGTGTGTGTGTGTGTGTGTGTGTGTGTGTGTGTGTGTGTCTTCTAAATTCACTCCTGGGACAGGCCATCTTCATGCCTTTCCTCCCGGACCTCACCTGTGCCCAAACGAGGCTCATGTGAGCAGCCTCGTTCGCAGTGCTGTTTTTAATCTAAAACAAATGATTGCAGAAAAAAGAGGTGAGTGGTGGTGGTGGGGCGGGGGGTAAGGGGGTGGCAAAAAAGAGAGCATTATCACCTTGGCCAGGCATCAGGGGTACAGAAAAAGAAGAAAAGGTCTGTGGCCAAATTCATCCCCCCTCCGCTACAATCAATCTCTTGCCAAAAGAAAAACACAATAACTAGACAGGAAGGGGCAAGATTTATGGGAGAGAAGCATCTTCACCGACCGGATCCTCCAAAGGTTCTCCCTCTTTCTCACACCCCTGAGATGATGACTGCTTTACAGGTACATTACCTCGGTTTAATGGCACCCGCAAGTCATTTAGTAAATTCATCTATATTTGCCTTGAAGCTCAGAGACGCCTATTGTATTTGCCAAAATGTTTAAAAAATCCTCTGTATTTTAAATCAATTTTTCTCCTGTATGGATTGTGCTTTTTTGTAGTATCCTTTGTATTCTTTCCGCTCAACATATTTCTTGAAATTATACAGTATGTTGTGTGAAGACATTTCTGAACCATTTCCTACATGACTTTAACCCGTGGTGCCCAATTCCCTCTGGCTCCTGCCACTAGTGTGGGGACAACTGAGGCTTCAAAACCCTTAGTGTGTGGGAGTATCCCGAACTACCAGTCAGCATCCTGTGGTTCTGAAGCCTCATATACGAGCAGTACCAGGATTGAGTGGTAGTATTTATTTTAATAGCTGTCTGTAGTCAAATTTGAACTTATAATAATATTGTGTATATAGTAAATGTTTTCATTAATTAATTACTAGTACATAATTATTATGAATACCCTTGATGTCCTGGAATTTCTACTTAAATACATGGAAAAATGTTTGTAACTAATATTATACTTTAAAGTTACTATACTTCTTACAGATATTTCTAAAATACATTAGTTTGTATATTTGGCCAATACGGTCACTGCAGACATAAAAACATATTGTCTATATTTTAATTTGCGTGTAAATATGGTGCTTCCAATAGGAAATGATAGAACAGATCTTTTCAGACAGTTAATATCTGCAGCTAGAACTTATACAATTTGCTGTTTTTGTGGTAAAATCTTAAGTCTGATTAACTACAAATAATGCCTTGATAAAAAGATTGCACACTGTCTTCTGTTTCTAATAAGTTTGTTCAGATGGGCCAGCATTGCTGCCTTCACCTCCAATTCCAAGCTCTTACTCAAACAAGACCAAATGTTTGACCCCTCTAATGGCTCTCGACACTCCAAACGATTGTTAACCTATAGGCTTTAAGGTCATGTTAATATATGCCAGTGTTGTCCCTAAGGTTTTCAGTGATACTAGAGCACAGAAAAATGGTTTTCCCACCAATTTGGAGGAAAATCTTCCAAAAGCTGCTATTTTCACACCAGAATTCAGATTCACTTTTAAGATTGTTAAAAGTACCCTGCAGCAACACAATTAAATGCCACATCTACCAATGCATTCTATTGGTCATGCATTGCTAGTTGCCGTTTCACATTGCATGGTGTGATATTTTTTGAAGCATTATTGACAGCAGCATAAAAATTCTACAAAGCTAAAAAATCATGAGAATCCTGGGAAATTACAGGGAATCGAGAGAACTGCATTTCAGAGCATTGAAACGCCGAGGTTCCTTCAGAGAGAAAAGAAAAAAAAAAACTGAACACCCCAGATCATCCAGGGCTGCAAAGTCCGCAAGAAAGTGGCATTTGTATGAGGCTCGGAGTGGAGCGAAACAGTGCAGATAGAGGAATAGAGTAATACATCAAGCCATATTTGTTTAATGAGTCTAACGGTGAAAAGATGTATAGAACATGTCAGGCCTCAGGTAAGAGCAGCATGTGGGAAGGAGATAAGATCAGAGAAGGTGGCCTGCTCGCTCACTCCGTCTCCACACCTTGCTTCTTTATCTGTAGCCTCTTTACTGGGTTATAAATGAGGGAGAACGGAGAGCCCAGAGCAGAAATAATGGGGGAAGGGGGTCCTTTTATTGTCCAAAAATATGACAATAAAACAACGTGAATCTAATTTCAGTTGTTTCTACATATACGGCAGAAAGTTCAAAGGAGATACATTCATTTGTGGGCAATACACCGAGCTTGCTAGTGGTAATAAGTCTTCAGTTCTGCAGAGACAGATTGTTTCTTTTAATACACAGAGAAAGTAAAAGGCATGAGGGTGATTATCCGTAAGCCTCCAAATTATGTTTTGTGTCAACAATATGCTAGCATTCCATAACATTTTAAAGGACCGCGCACCTCGACTAGATGTAATTTTTAGCTGACTTAGTAAATACTTCTGGTGTGAAATCATGTGAAAGGCTTCAGTTGTGGCTCCCGTTCCACATTAAAATGATCTGCTTTGTTCTCTTTTTCATAAAAGTTAAAAAGCCAACATGTGACAAAAGTCTACGTATGTCACAGCTCACACGTGATAAACAAATGTTAAAATTATAATAACAAGCTGCCGTAAGCTATAAAAAACCCTTTTATAAGGTTTAATAAGTGAATATTTCAGCATCAAACCTGCTTAAGCAGCTATCTCCAGAGTAGTACTGTCATTAATTATTAAATGGGAGTTTTTAATATTCAACAGAAATAATAGTAATCACTCATATACTCTGCAGTGTGCAATAAGTTAAACTGTGCTTTAATTCAATAATGCTGCTCGCTGTGTACCAACATCCACTGATTCAAAGTGCAAGTCTTTTTCTCAGTATCAGTGATGGTACTCTGTACTTGTCTCACGATGATGAATATGATTTTGATTATGCTAATGAAGATAGATAAGGTCCTTGTTGCGCCTGCTCATTGCTCTGAACCGGAAGTCTTATTTAGAGCGAGCAGCTATTGGTTGGCCGGGGCTCAGTCTCGTTCTCGTTGTTCCCTGAGTGGAAGGTTCGGCTGTCCGTTTGGCTTGGAGTCCAGTTTTGAAGTTTGCAGGGCTGGGTCTTGTCAATGTTTTATTTCCCGGACTCGGTCTGGGTCATCAGTGTCATTCCTGCTGTTTCAGTTAGCCAGGACATGAGTGTTGTGTTTTGGGTCTGTTGTAGGTGTCGTGTTTTTATATTTCCTCCCCACCTCCTGGTTCTTGTTTCCTGGATCCTGTGTCCTGGATTCCCCAGGGCTCTGCACCTGGCTCAGCTTCTTGTTCACCTTGTCTAGGGGCCACCTGTCCAGTTAGCAGCCCCAAGTCATGTCAGCTGCCAGTTTTCTGTTGGGCAGAAAACCCGGCCTCCAAATGGGTGGTCCGGATTGGGGTGCCCTGTTTTGCACTCTGTTTTTTGTTATGGAAGTAATGGGTGGTCCGGTTTGGGGTGCCCTGATTTGCAATCTGTATTTTGCTGTCAAAATCACTAAGAATGCTTTAACTGAGCAACCGGTCATGACAGTCTGTGAGCACCAAGCACCTTATATTAAGAAAAGGTGGTTTTAAAAAGACAGGAATTCTAAATTTCACTTTAATTCCAGAAAAGCCTGTGAACAAGTAAACAACTGAGTGGTGTACAGGAAAGCTGAAAAGTTTATTTAGGTGTAATTCCATGCAAATATGTTCACCTGGAGGAATTCACATTTGAATGCTTCTTTTTACAAGTCACGTGCGAAATATGTTGTGCTTTGGAAGTGATAGTATTGTCCAGGTGAAGGCAAAACCGAACCGAGAAGGCAGTTTAATTTATTCTCAGAAAGAGTGGATTTGCTGCATAGATACACTGGTCAGAGGATCACTGATTCTACTGGATATTACAAGCCAGGGGCAAGCCTAGTAAAAGCCCCACTGAGACTTAACATACCCCCTCCCCATGCCTCTCCAGCCCCTTAAATTGTAACCCACAATATGGGTTTTCCTGCTTCCAAAACTGGCTCTTCACACAAATCAAAATGGCTTGCTGGGACTTCCACTTTCTCCACAGTGAATATTTTTATTTATGACTATCATGGCATGCCGTCCAGTGCTACTGTCTTCAAAAGAAGCCAGCAGACAGTTTCCCTTAAAATAGTCCATGGACTTTTTTTTATCAGGCTTCAAAGCTTTGATTTACTTATTTCCCTGCTCCATGTTCCATTTAATTACCCATCTCACATGGTCTCATTTGACTCACTGAAAATTGAAACATTCATCACTCTCAGCCCAAAATGAAAAGGCATGTCTTGCCGCCCGATCCAACCATCCTTGTGGTTCCCGTACAGCAGTGCTGAAGCCTCGTCTGTCAGTTGCATCTCGATGGTCTTTTCCTTCCTCCTACAGCTATACTCTTCCTTGTAGTGTTTCGAGTGGATCTGTACTTGATATGCGATGAGCAATATGACCTTTTCCCCCACGTCAAGTGTCTGGGTCCATTGCGTCAGGGTGCCGTGCCATGTCACAACAGCATCTAGCATTTCGCTCAACTCCGCTAATGTTTCTTAGAGTGTGTGATTTAAAGTGAAACCTAACCCGATGCAAAATGACGGGGGGGTGCTAGTAAGTGTCCTGTCTGTGGCCAGCCTGGTGGTCCCAACGCAGTGGGAAGTGTCCCACCAAGATGCGCCACACATTGTTTCCATGTCCTGGTCAGGCAAAGTAGGACAGTGGCATTGCCTGTTCCCACAGAGATAGCAGACAGCTATCAAGGAGAAACCCGTAGATGACGGGTGGAGATGAGGGAGCGAGGACAGCAGTGGGGCTGGTCACCTCACATTAGTACCGTCACTCAGGATCCCTGCTGGACAGCGATGAGGACAGGGCCACAGTGGCTGGGCCAGCCGTCACCGTGCTGAGGGATTTCCGGACATGGTGACCTGATGTCACACTGAGAACAATGGCCTAATGAGACGAAGCAGAATTTAGACTGCACGACTTTGCCGTAAATTCTACGTCCACATTTTAATGCGGAACAATCACAAAATTATTACTTAAAAAACACGGAAGCATTACCATATTTATTATCCTCAGACAGAATGTCATCAGGAGAAATGAAATAGTCACTTTAGCAATATCTGGAATAAAACGCACACTGGATTTTGTGAGATTTTGGGGTACCAATTAGAATGGCTTGAATGACAGAGATAGATGTTACAAGAGCATGAGAAATTAAAATGAATTCAGAGCATGAAAATGTAACGTCTTTGCAAAAACAGGCTATGACCTCTAAAGTGAGGATGTCGCAATAAAATCTGAAACCACAATAATGCATCCATATATATATAAAGATTGTGGCCACAGTTACAAACTGTTTATAAAATCTGTGTGTACCATCATGGAGCCCCCAGACTTATTGGCACATTATTGGTGGTGCATGCATATCGGCCTGTTTCACTGGGTTTTGGGGACACACTGCTGCTTCATCTCTGACCCCCAGACACCTGCTGTGTCTGGGACTACT
>JAACJT020000016.1:18046469-18058370 GCA_009936485.2 Gymnarchus niloticus | reverse complement strand
CCTGGACAGGTGTATTTTAAATTTTTCTCTGTTTATTAAAAACTTTTCTTTTTTTATTTTCAAGTAAGCTTATTGCGGTAAAGTGAGGGCCCCCCCCCCCCCCCTTATAGTGGGCTATGGGGAATGGAGAGAGATAACAGCAGTAAATATGGCCACCATCCACCACAAACAGTCAGGCCAAAGGACAGTTCAGTAATCCTACCGATGATATTGGCAGCCCCGTGATGGCTACCAGAACAAGAAATACCCATGGATGTCCATCCTTTTTTATTGTACTTGGGCTGCAATGTCGTATTTCTTACCGCGGCTTAGTGCCGCACACACGGCGCACTGAAAAACAGAAATCCATAATATCGATCCTGCAGTGTCACCACAATTATTCTTTTGAAACAGCCATTGAAAACAAATTACATCTGCACCGCCGTTCATCCGATTGCTCCGGGTGACCAATGCTCAGTCCTTTCTGCCTCTGGTGATTTCACAGTTAGCACTGTGTAACTAACGATGGGGGGGGGGGGGACAACATAGCGAAACAAAAGCTTACATTAGTGACACCGGAGAAGGAAACACAATTAATATCAAATCAGGCGATGGGGGAAATTCTTGGGAAATCGTAATCTTGCTGCAGGCGATCCTTGTGAGAAAATAGTAGCACATCAAACAGCATATGAAGCCAATTAGAACATTCTGTCATTAATTAGTTTTAAATTCTGGAATACTGTATCGCTGAAATGGGCACAGAACAGTATTGCACTTATGTGCCTACAAGTCATTAAAGAAGGTCAGTAATTTGTAAACAGCATTTGGAATTTAGAATAATATTTAAGAGGGTAAGCTGTGTTTGTCCCTGTTCGATTCTTTAATCCTTGTCAGAGGATGGGTGTGGCTCCTGGAGTTGTACTGGTGGAATGGAGTTTCAGATTGTTTAAATTAATCACGTTAACTCTATTAAAATCTGAATATTGCTTGTTGTAACTATAACTTCACTCCATTTGCATGCTTTTTCCCGGAATGAGAAATGAGAGCGTACGCCGTAGATAGGATGGTGTAGAGTAAGTCGAATGGCAATTTGGTGGGGAAACACTCAAAAAATCATGACGATATTCCTGTTTAAATGGACTAGTGTAATACTACTAATTCCGGCAGTCAGTGGTTTTTGGTTAACTGCTTTTATTCCCCATTAGATTCTCTTAACAAGATTCATCAACATTGTAGTGCTGTCTACTTCAATTGTATAGCAGTGAGGTTTTGCTTTTTGGTAAGCCAGTCTTTTTCATCGTTTCTCACAAAACCACGGACAATTAAACAAAATGAAGCATCGGCCCATGTATGATCATTTTTAACGTGTGTGTTCATTCGGAGGAGCGAGTAAGCCTGGGTCCTATCCCAGGCAGCAGAGGATACAAGGTTGGAACGCACTTTATTCCCAGAAAAATACGATTTAGAGAGTCCAGTTTAGCTTAACTGCATGTGTTTGAATAAAGCCAGGAACATGGGGAGAACACGCAAACAGCATGCAGCTGGAGTAAGAATAAAGAATACATAAGATACATAAATGTTATCATGTAAAAGATATTTGCCAACTCTTGTACGCAACATAATCAGAATATCTGTACATTTGGTGGCTTAGCAATATACGCTTAGCAGAGCCTAACAGAGTGAAATTCTCTACTTTTAATCAGCTTCAGTTAAATCCAGATGTTTCTCACCGGGAAAGTTTCCTGTGATCATCAGAAAGAGTTAGTCTCGTTAATTCTCATTTTTTGTCACACATCCCTGGCTTGAGGCTACATTTTTATGTTAAGCCTTGACCACACAAGTCATAATGGCGGACTTCCTGCGTCATGGGAACACCAACTCGGGGGTATTAGGAAAACTGATAGCCTTGTTGACGTGAACATGGGCGACAGACCCCCTCGCACAAGTCTCCTTATATGAAGCATTGATTTTTGTGTCTGAGCTCAGTGCTAAAGCCATTCATTCTGTGCGGGCTAACCATATTCACAGCAGTAGGGCAAACACTCCGTGTGTGTTTTTTTTCTCCCTGCCCCTTTCCAGTAGAACTTGAACTATACACTCAACAGCTCTCCCAGTTGTGATTTGTACTCGGCTCGTGTCAAGATTAGTGGCTTAAATGCTTTACGTGATTCAGGAGCCAGCAAAGCTGTCATTTTTCAGAATGTGGCCTCTAACTGATATCAGGGCTCTCAAGCAGCATTCAGCTGCTGGTGGAGGCACCATCATCTAGTGTTTTGTTTACCAAAATAAATAACCATCCAAATGTTTTCTATCTTCCCCATCGCTTTCATCTCAGAATTGAATCCTCTTCTTGTCGATGCACGATCAAGTGTTTCTAACTTGCATCTGTTCATGGTTCCATATTTTCAATAAAGCAATAATTTGAGCCAACACCAGCATGAATTGATTTTATACATATAAGGCAAACACTTAAAAAAATTCTATAAAAAAATCAAAAATACTAATCTCCAAATAATTTTTGTACTGATTATGGGAAAACATGTAAAATAGACATATATTTGCAGTATGATACTATGCCAGTACTTACACGGGAGTATTTAACAACTCTTCTTTTCTTTTCTATGAACTAAATTTTGTAGCTAAATAAATATTTATAAATATTTTTTAATTTTTTTGTCATCACGCCAAATACTACATGACAGGCTGCGGTTTCTCATTTGTACTGTAAAAGTAAAGGAAACAGTGAGAGGATTCAAATAATAATTTCTCCAGTATTTCAAATGTTTTCAATTTATCCATACACTCAAACTCATACATGTAAAACACTTTCCCTTGTTTTCACTGTAAGGTCCCTGAGATACGCTCATAATTTTACCATGTTTTACGTCTTCGTCATTCAGGTCACAGAGTGTACTTTATGCGCACGTTTCCAATGTTTCAGACGTCTTTTGATTAAGGAGAATCGGCCATCTAGCAGCTAACGTGTTCATTACCAATTGCATTCGTTGTTTTCAAAAATGGCAGAAGCAAACTGTTTATAACGACCTGGGAGTGAAGATGGAGCCCAGAAATAAAAATCTGGTATACAGCACGAGTGATTTTTTTTATCAGATTGATTAACCAAGCCCACAAAAAAAAAAAAAAAAAAATCATAGAAAATTTAAATGCTTATTTTAACTGTCACACAATGGCAGCTGTAATTGACTAAATTTGTATGAGCTATGATGCAATAAGTAAATTTATTAAATATAAAAGCACATTTTGGCTTGATTACCAGGAGAACATTAAGGGGGCTGCAATATTATAACAACACCATTATTGCTACTTCCACAGGACATGCTGGTAGCATTTTTAATGTATTAGCAAACCTTTGCTAACAAAGGAAAAAATTAGAGTGCAGCAGATTTTCAAAGCACCAGTTGTATTCAATATCATTAAGAATTTATATAGTGTTCCCTCAACATGACAAGTGTTTGGTTGGCGAGAAGATGTGGCAGGGCTTGGAAGAGTCCCTGTGTCTTTTTCCAGTCTCCATCTCTCTGTATCTTCTACTTTCCCAGTCTCCACCATTCCTGCCATCACCTTTCCAATTGAAACACGTACCCATCACGGAGTGACATTTTGACACGCAATGACCCGTCATGGAAGTCATCTCTCGATGTTTTATTTTAGCGGGCAGCCGTACCCGAGGAGAAAATACATACGTTGCTTCAAGGCCCTGAGATAAGATCAAATATTCATTGGCATCCTTACCCACAGCTAAACACATTCAGGTGTGTTGGTTTGGCTGCATGGCAGGTATGTGTTCACTGTGTGGGTCTTCCTTTGGAGACCATGTAAATTAGAAGATACTCAACAGTTTATATTTGCGATATTCTAGAATTAATCCTTTCTGCTTAACCTTTATTCTCAATCACCCTGATAGTTTTGGCTATGTGTGCCATTGGGGCTAGCTTGGTTTCGTGTTGCCATAGTGATTGATCACCAACTTTGCACTAACAGACGCCTCAGTTAATAAAGCCCAGCTGGCCTTCATTAAACCAAATACACTGTTAGGTACAAATAGGGTGAGCTGGGTGGATTTGAGGAAATGCTGAGGTGTTAGGGAGCTTTGGTTTTTATATGTAGAAAGTTGCTGCTCCATTTGAGTTATGTGGATTACAAAAGTGAGTCTTCAGTCTGAGACTTCTGTTTAGTGTTGAAACCTGAATTCCTAATGATAGGGAGGAATATCGCCCTTAACCCAATGACCCTGTTTGCCAGGGACTGCTTCTGCTCATTAAGCCCAATATGCTTTATATGTAAGCCTGCAGTAGGTAAGCTGTTCACCCAAAGGCCAGACATCTATCGAGGTTGATAGTAACGTGGAAGATGGCTTATCATTGGACATCTCTCCTCTCCTGTGTTGCTATCTGCTGTGGGCCATTTCTTGTAGTATAAAGCACATTTCTTATAAACCTTTTTAATATAATGTAACTCTCCTGTCATCTGGAACTCCTCTACCAGGGAGTTGATAGTTGGTTTGAAGCTGACGCACAGTTGAATCCATGAATCAGTTGCAACCCACACAGTGTGTGCCTGGGTTGCCCGGGCCAGAAGACTGAAAATCGCTCTGTGTCATCAGCCTTCACACATAACCCCTCCCACAGCGAAGGGGTACTCTCTTTAAAATCCGCATGCATTCTCTCTCCCAACTTTTTCTTGCATCAACAGCTTCTTTCTTCCTTTCATTCTATTCTGTTATGATGGGATGGCTTTGTTTTATCTTTGAAGCCTGTGGTGTCTATCGCCTGTCTAAAATTGCAATGCCCAGCATTTTTTTTTTTCTTGAAATTGCTAAAATTGCCAAGGCTCTCCACTGTTGAGAGCTGCCCTGAAACTTTGAACAATCCTAATCTGCATCATATATTTCTGTATGCTGAATTATTGTTGATCTCCCGAATGTGGAATCCGTTTTGCCGCTGCTTTACAGAAATGCAGCGTCCAGCACGTCTCTAGCCTAAGAGTACGTTTTCTTTGACGATGCATTTCTCGGGCTGGCTCATCCCTGTATTCTTTAGTGATGCACCTTTGTGTTGGTGAAAGTAAAGCGGCATGCAGAACCTTCTGCCGGAGGCTTCGCTTCTGAAAAAGTGCAAAGCATGCTAATCTATAGAACTGCGGTTAGGACTGCGTGCGCTGTTGCACGTGCTCTCTGAAAATTACTTCCTTATCCTGATATGGGCTTTTCGTTAAAGCTGTCTTGTACACTTCTAGAGTTTTATGCCGGGATTCGGTGTCCTTTCGCTGTCCCCTTTAGCAATTATTTTAATAAATGTGAGATACACGCATGTCTCAACAGTGAACCGTTTGTAACGTCAGTTTGTCAGCATGATAAACTAGCTTGTCCAAAACGATATGATGCAATCCTCCGGCATCGTGCCATGAATTTGTTAGCATAAGTTCTCAGGTGACATACCATACGTTTAAAAGTAATGCCTGTCACACGTGACGTAACACTGATAATAAAGTATTAATTCTAATATCATTCTTAAATTACTACTACCTTGTGACTGACAAATTGTTTTGTACACGGATTATCAATGGATTGTAGATGTTAATGAGACAGTTTACGAAAGCTAAAGGTAATACAAGGACAAGCCAATTCTGTTTACCTTTTTCCTATACCTCACCAGTAGAAATATGTTTCTTATTCATAGATGACACTTTTATGCAAACTGACATTATATATAAGTCTCTCGTTCAAGTCTGATGTTGAGGGCCTATCGAAGGCATGATTCTTAGTTGTGGAACATTGCCACCATTCAAGACCCTGAGCGATTAATGCTTGGTTTTCTATATAGTGGCCTGTATTAGTGTAATGTTCTACTGTCAGGAAGTACCGTATATACCACACATTAAACATTTTACAGCATATTCAAATTTCGGCAGCTAGAATTGTTACTTGGAGCAGAAAATACGACCGTGTAATCCCAGTTCTTTGTTCTCTCCACCGGTTTCATGCCAGGTGCAGGACTCACTTTGAAGTTCTTACCTATAAAGCTCTTAAAGGTCAAGCACCTGCCTACCTAACCAACCTGATTAATATTAACTATCCAAATTGTTCACTTAGCTTGCAGAATGCACGTCTCCTTGTTATCCCGGATATAAATAAAATGTTAGTGCGAAAGGTTTTAGTTCCAAACTCCCTATACTACAGAACAGTCTTCCAGCCTATGTACAAAATATTGAGTCAGCCTCAGTCTTTAAAATGATCTTTAAAATATTTAGGCCTAGCTGACCCACACCTTAACACACAGTAATTATGTCTACTGGTGCCACCTTTGTGTCCTCTGTGTTCGCAAGCAAGCCATAGATATCTGTTCTGACCCTCCATGTTTTCTTTTCCTGTCTGCGAGTCTGGATGGTGCCCGAAGGGTGGGCACCATCTGATTTTGACATTGTCTTAGCCCCACATATCTGAGTGAGTTTTACAATTGAGAATCTTCTGGAAATCAGCAGTAGGAACTAGCTCACAGATGGACATGACAACACTCTATTCCTGGGATCTAAAACAGGGTAATATTATTCTCTACACTGAGTAGCTACCACGTGTAAGGGGTTTGGGTGGCTAGTGGACCTTGGACCCCCAGAGTGTTGCTGAGAAGTTTTTCCACCCTCTCCTCCATTGTCTTCTGCCCTTACAGCTTTTCCTTTCATTTCATGAGTGTAACACTGTTCGCCTCGCTCTTGTTAACTGCCTTGAGGCAACTGTGCTGTGAAAGGCACTATAAAAAAAACAAAATGAAACAGTGCAGTGAAAGCTAACACTTGAATGTTACAATTCACATGAAGTGCAAGTGTGAATAATTTTGCATTAGTTCAAAATTAGCTATTCATGATATGGATGACTTGGGGGAAGAAACCATTCCTGAATCCAGTATTCAGGTTCCACTGGTGTGAAACCTTGTAGAACAGCTCATAGCTGGGCTGGTTTGACTCCCAAAGCATGCTATTTACATGTACATTCTGTACATTCTATTTAGAGAACGTGTACTTTGCGTCTTTTATTTCAAGTCTCTAGGAATTAGGTTTTCAAAGTCATTTTTGAATCCTTTTCCCCCAGCGTGCGCAATCCCCCAGATGATGCTCCTCCCAATATTAACCACGTGTCCACATCCTTGTGTCCATTAATGTCATTTTTCAGTGATATATAACTTGCATAGGGCTATACATAAATGACTGACTATAAATCCGGTAAAGTGAACCCGCTTTAGGTCCAGCAATCTTGATGTCACTGTGGATGGTTACCTACATTTACGGGTATCTATATACCAATTAGCATGGAAGAGGACCTGGATTATATATGAGAAGAAGAAAAAACAAAAATCAAAAATTCTTCTTCAAAGATCAGATTTTCATTCCTCCAAAAACATTTCCATCATTACAGCAGGATTTTACATTTATGCTATATATTTTTGTCTGTATTTATCGTCTTCCAAAGAAGCTTTAGGTCAAATCCTCTGAACCTTTTCTCTTCCCCTATGCATCAGCAAACATGCTGATTCAGTTAAAAGGTCATGTTCTTTTCAAAGTGACAGGGCCCTTCCAAAACTTTGATGAGGGGTCCCTCCGACGGATCACCCCTCCCCTGTCCATTTGAACAGAAAAGAATTAAGTCCAGAGTCATGTCTGTGTCAGCTCATTCATGTTAACTGATTAGAAAACCACCAATGGAATTCACTGACCCACTTCAGGATGGATGGTAATACGGAAATGGCAGTGATTCCACGTGGTAGTAAATGGTTAACTGACACTGGCAGAGAAGGAGGTCTTCGATAATAACCTGGGGGATTTAAAATGTAAGGATCATGCTTTAAAAGTTGCCATGTCCATGAGTTCGTACGTTCAGCCTGGAAGAAACCTTCCAGGAGCAGACATTGATGCTTGTGTATCTGGCATACATAAAATACGATCTTTGCCCCAGTCTTGAAAAATGGCTATTGATACGTGGTTACGTTCATGCCATTGATGGGATCATCTTACGACTCAGCCACTTTGCGGTATCTTGAAATGAAAAGTAAGGAAAGGGGAACATAGATGAAATATGAGACTGCATGTTTGTGTGAATCCATGTCTGAAGTATATGTGTGTCCATGTAAATATCGGGGAACCCCCTGGGTCCCCCTATACCACTTTATGCAAATCAATACAATAATAGGCTAAGGACGATGCTAAGAAACTTCTGTTTCTTGACGTCTTAGGCACAAAGGTAATTGATTCCGGGGTCTCTCTTTTTGTTTGGCGTTCTGTTAGTACACATAGGACAGCTCTCCAACAGGCCGACCTTGACAGTGAATAGGATAAATAAACCGTCAGTTTAGCCCTCCTCACCGCTGGCTGGCCGGGGGCCCATCCCAGCGGGAAGCTTCACCTATTCATACCACTCAACCCGTGGTTCAACTTCCAAGCGGTGGCACGTTGGCAGCTGCTCAGATACAATGACAAACATGCTGCTAAAGATAAGCTCAGTGCTCTCGTTCTCACACCAGTCAAAGTCAGCCGTGCGCAGTGCTGGATCCGTCTTCGCCGCGTACCACAGGCCGTCTCCTCTCAACCCCGAAACCCCCCTCTTTCTTTTTGCCCCCCACCTACCACCGATGACACCATTCCCCTATCACTTCCCTCCAAATCTTCGCTTCCAGACTGCCTCAATCCCAGGAGGAACCTCAATTGAGAGCATCACTCCATAACAGGTAATGACATGGCATTTAATGATACTGTCCAGAATGATCCTGGCTCCACCGACAAGTAATGTGTGCTCATGTAGCAGAGATAAGCATGGCTGAGTCTGCTGGAACACAACTGCAATACTGTACCCCTCCCCACCCTGTCACCTGATATAATGTGACATATGCATTGCTGTCCTACCAGGCTTTGCTTTCACATTGGTGAAAAGGAGCATTTGCTGATGTACCCAAGAAAACCAGCAAAGTGTATAGGAGTAGAACGGTGGCCGGAAACAACGGCTAAGAATGGGGATTAAGAATTGGTGGACCTCTGTCAGCAGCTTGATAAAGCCAGCATTACTGTTGGGCCTGCGAGTCGACGGAAGGAATAAACATTACTGGTAGATAAGGTGAGACAGCCTAGCTTGCTACCTCTACATGTAAAGCCACGTCCGCACTCCTATGTTTTCATTTAAAAATGGCGCTTTTAAAGAAAATTTATTTTGTGCATTTAATACAAGTTTTGTGACACTCATTCTCACTGGTGAGACTTGTGGTGTCTTCAATGACAAATTGTTTGGTAGACCCAGTTTTTAACCCTATTCTTTGAGATTGGGAAGATAATTGTCAGCAATGAACCTCAGAGTTATGACAATTGGCATGGCAGCTGAGGGCTCCACTGCTTACTTTGATGAATTCCGGGCATCACGTCCCTTACTGCTGCGATTGCATAGAAGGGACCAGCTACGACGATATTGAAGGACGGCGTCTAAAAATCGTCGGCAGTTTTCTGCATAAAACTCAGCTTCATTGCCGCTTTCTTTCATTAACCAGCTATCGATTTAAGAAAAATCATGCTCAGTCACAAAAAGGAAAAACTTTCATTTGAACAGAAATTTAAAGATCCCAAGGTGTTGAATGCACCATATGGCTCATCATCTGCATTTTCAACAGCCCAACATCTGTGAATGCTTTATCGCCTTATCTTTTGTCATTTAGCATTTCGAGCCTTTAATATGTGCAACAACATAGCTCATGTCAGACATGGATTTTTTTTTTTTTATTTGTTCAATATATTTTTTTTTTCCCATTCAAAATCAAATGAGAAGGCCCGTTAATTTGGCCAGGTCGTAAAGGTGTTGGATACTCTCAGCTCTTAAAGAACACCACCAGCCCCTCCCCAAGACGATGGATTGGATCTCCTGCCACTGTGGGGTGAAAAAGCCATTTCAGCAAACGAGCTTTGTCAGAGATAGCCTTAATGACACCTTCAGACATAAAAGCATGAATCTGAGGCAAATATTCACCAGCTGTGATAATGAGCACCTTGGTCTAATACACTGTCAAAAGGGGGGAAAATAAATGTAGGCAGCTTCATCTTGTAATTAGAATGTACCTAAAATATCTTATGATAATAATTTATATGGTGCTAATAACCACCTTTCTGGTCATTTCAGAGTTGAATTAAACAGTTTAATTCAGATTTCTTTTCTCTTTTTTTCATTAACTGTGAGCGGATGCTTACCTGTGTGTGTGTGTGTGTGTGTGTGTGTGTGTGTGTGTGTGTGTGTGCGCTCTACTCCTGGAGCAGCTGTATTTCTATGTCCTTTGTTTCCCCCAGGAGTGCCTAGAAGGGGTCCCTGTTACGGCTTCCTGTTCTTAGAAAAGAGGTAAAATCGGGGCAGGTCTGTGCATGACTTCTTTCCAATATTTTTCATACTCTAGGTACATAAGACATTAAAAAAAAACAGATGAACTGGTCTCCTCGGTCAGTGAGACATTGGTGACATAAGGAATGAGAACTTGGGCTGAGGTACACATGTATGCCCCAAAAGTCACTAAATGAGCTTCCGCATTGACTATTGTCATCTGTTCTCACATTTAAGGACACAAATACACTACCACAGATAGCATAAAGTTCCAGTTGAACAGAGAAGCTAAGAAGTATCACATTAAGGAAGTTTAAGTCCTCCAAGCCCACTCGCATTCTTCACAGACACATAGCATCGTCTTTGTCATCTGACTGAGCGCCATTTGCTCCCCTCACCCTCCTCCTGCCATCCCCAACACGTTAAAACTGTCTTTTGATTTTATTGTTTATTCTAGATTAGCAAATGCATCAAGATTATTTAATGATGTACAGTAGCTCTCACAAATCACCCACGAGCTCAGACAATCATTCACTGGCAAATATTTTACAACACAATTATTTCCTCGCTGACAGAAATGAGTTGCAGATGAAAACCCACAGCAAGCTAATTACGTGAATGACGACTGCGGTGTTTATAAAAAAAAATAAAAGAACAAGAGGAATGTTTCCTACTCGACACCATGGGCCAGAACGTCTTGTCAGGAGAGGCTGCTAGCGTGGGTCAATGCTGCCTGCTGAACCCAGATCAGAGCTGGCTGGTGAGCACCCTGCATGGTTGACTTTTCATACTGCCAGTCACTGAAATGACAACAACCTATTCCCTTCAACCTGGGTACCCTACTTGGGAGAGTATTTGTACCTGTAAAGGAAATGAATGCACTAATATCCAAATTTACCCATGGAGTACTTAAATTATCTGTCACCTTTTTGGCACCAAAAATGTGAACTTACTTTGCAAGCCGTTTTGCCCACTGATAATGATTTGCATGACAGTGTTTCCACTGTCTGTCTCTGCACTGTTCTTGAAATGGTTTCCAATCCTGCAGGCATGTATCACATTATAAAGAGAGAATTGCTAACAATCCATTTCAAGAACAATTTTTAATGTTTAAGGTGCATTTTTCTAGACCGCTGCTTACGTAGTTGTTGTGATGAAACGCTTTGTTTTGCTGTTAGTATTTTTAGTTGCGGTCCTTTTCCTAGTCATTTAAATGAACATTGCCCCATGGTAAGTTAAAAAAAAAAAAAACTAAACTGAAAAGCTTGATGCAATAAGACCCATAAGGAATCTGATCATGGGGCAGATCCATGGATCAACAACAAACAGACATCTTTCCTCGGCTTTGCAGACTATGCAGATTATCCAAATAGGCAGACGCACTAGTTAACTTTTTTTTTTTTTTTGCTGGGCGGATGCAGGTGAGATAGGATATGCTGACAAACACCTACACCCCCCCCCCCCCCCCCCCCCCCCCCCCCCCCCCCCCGCCCCCCCCCCGCCCCCCCCCCCCCCCTCCCCCCCCCCACCCCCTCCTCTGTCTGGCTTGCCCTGTTCTCTTGTCT
>JAACJT020000016.1:18000034-18028139 GCA_009936485.2 Gymnarchus niloticus | reverse complement strand
CCGCCCGGCCCCCCCCCCCGCAAGGGCCCGGGGGAGACGTGGGGGAGTACGCAGGAAAGCCGGGGCCACTTGTTGGTGGCCGGAAGGGCGCCACGGGGGGGGGGGGGGGGGGGGGGCTGGTGCAATGAGAAATGTCTGACACATAAAGCAGCAGGTGCAAGATTTTAATAAAATAAAAACATAGATGAACTCTTTTGATTTCCCCAAAGTCAGACCGCCTAACCTGGGGCACATTTATTAAACCGTGACAGCATTTTGCTTATGTAAAGCATACTATGAACTGTAGGTAAGAGAAGTGCGTTCATCTGTATTCAGATGTAAAGCAGGGGGAGCAAAATGTTCTTCAAACTGTAAACAAGAGAATAGATTAGCTCGCTGACCGTATTGACGGTGTTTAGAGTGCTAAAGATGCGTATTTCCAGAGCGTTGCTGTGGAGGATCACAGATTCTAATCATTCCCAGTTATATGGGTTCAGTGCCAGGACATGAGCAGATACAGGTGCCTTCCACGCAATGAATGAGATTTAATGGGATTTTAAAAAAAAAATGACCAAATCTCTGCAACTAATGGCTATGCCCAACGGAGTCATTTCCAATAATTCATCAGTTTGGACGTCGAAGAAACTTGGTGGGAAGTCCAGCATAGTTAGAATTAACTATATTACTTTAATGCCCCCAGAAGGCCTCAGAATTCCCATATTGTTTAGAGTGCAGGAAAATATCAACATTCAAGATATATGATGTCAATTTAATTCAAAGAGTATAATACAGCTCTTCTAATATGCTTTTCAAAAACCACAATATAACAGAATTTATCACAAAAAGCCACGCCTACCCTGGATTTGCATAATTCAGTGTTTTTGACCAATTAGAACCCGGAAACCTCTGAGATGTCAGGTGGAAGTGGCTCTCTGAAGCCGAAAATGTACAGTCTTTAAAAAATGCTTTCAATAACACTCTTAATAGCCGGAGCAGTGAACATATTTATTATTAAAACTGTTATGGAAAATCATTCTCCCAGCCTATAAATCATCTTTCTTACTTGTGCCAGCTGATCAGATGAGGCAATTTTAGCAGCTGAAGATGGAACTGATTTTGGCTTTTTAAACTAATAAAGGGCCTTGTCACTTTAATTTTGAGAAATGAGGAATTTGGGTCACTGAGGGTTAGATCCAGGTTCAGCCAAGATGTAACATCTGCTTTACACGTCAATACCTGATGTTTGACGCTCTTACAGCAAAAAATTTTCTTGCAAAAAATGATGTCAGACCTTCTCTGGGACTAGATGCACGAGTGTTAGCATTAGCATAAGTTTTAGCGAGTTATCTAGCTGGCTTCATTGAGGTGATGAAATGATGTGGTTGTGAGATTAGACTGGGAGGTCCAGGCTTTTCATGGGTCCATGCTATGATACCCGATAACCGTATTAAAAACAAAAAGGAACACACTGGGAATTATGAAATCGCTACTGTGTGAAGGTCTTCGGAATTAAAGGCTGTGGGTTGCCTACAATATATTATTAATATGATTTTATTTACCATGATAACTTGTGTGTAGACTGTAATCTGAAAGATTCTTGTTGCTGACTTCTTGTGGCCTCTGGGACAGAATTCCGTTAATGAAGCAGTCATGTATGCAAGCTGACTGCACACACAATGCGTTGGGTTTTCCCTTTTCAGTTGAAGTAATCTTTCTTTAACCAGTTACGCACAGAACTATTCTGACAATATACTCCTGCAATTAGAGTCAAATGAAACTTCCACAGACCCTAAGACCACCCCCCCACACACACACAGACACACAGACATGCGTGCACACCATTGTAAATCCGATACTTTATAAACAAACTGGAGAATTCCATCTATGATGAACAATCAAAATAACAATTCGGTCAAAAGTATGCTGGCTCTGACAATAGGACAGATAGTATTTCATCACCAGCCCAGAATCTTGTGGTCCTAGGTCTTTTACGGCCGCTGGTTTTCATCCAGTCTGTGCAGCTGCGAAGAGTGTCAAAAGGTACGTGCCGTGCTATTTATCATGTAATCTAGTGAGCGAACGGATGGGCCACTATCAGCAATCTGGTATTGATCTTCCCAGGACCCTGCTATTGTTCATCTCTGCACCAGGAGTGGCAGCGAGCATTAATGAAAGAAACTAAACAGTGTAGTCCAATCAAGTCGCTGAATCATTTGCTTTCGCCGGGGAGAAAAGACGAAGGCTGCACCAAGAAAGGAACAAGAGAGAATAGTGAAATTGTGCAGATTTTCAGATGGCATGGATGAGACTGGACACAACCCACTATGAACAACACACTAAAAATAATGTTTGCACTGGGCACTTGCTTTGTAATAAAGTTTCACACTGATATTGCTTTTCCTGGTTACGGGGGATCCTAACTGCCAGCCACAACCTCTGAAGCTGATACCCACAAAAGCTATTTCTGGAAACAAAATGTCAGCCACACTGAAAACAGCTTACAAAACAGCACCTCTTCCACAATGGATGAGGCCAAACCAGTGTGTGTTCGCGACCTCTTGTTTCAATCCGATGCTCAATGGGAATCGTGCACCCGGAAATAACGGCACCCCACTGGGAAGGTGAACTGAAATAACGGCAATGAATCCACGCGAGTCCTTTTTCATAGGAGATAATCACAACGGCCGTCCACCACATACTGAGGAAGCTGCTTACATTTTAATGTCCTAATTGCATAAAATATTCTAATTCTTTTTTTACCCTTAATGAACTGAAATGTCTCCCTTTTTATTTTTCCAAATTGACCAACTCACATTGACACAAAAATAAGCTTGTGTTTTTGTTGAGTAGAATATGGCATTCATTGCTAAACGTTTAGCGCCCCTGTCTGTCAGGTGGTGTACATCATTGTTACTGATTTTACTTTACATTTCATTTATATTAAATTATAAATGCACTAAAGAAAATTAATTGAGTAGTAGCATTGTTTTTTTTTTTTTCCGTATATATCATTAATTCCAAAAAATGACCAAAAAAGTGAAGCAGAAATCTCAAACTGGACCGGATTCTAGAAACATTAACCTGGGACACAAAAATCGGCAATAACTGGGAACTGGGAATTTTTTAATTCATTTGCTCAGTTGAATTCATTCTTCTGCAATCTTAAGGTAAAGATTAGGCATGAAACTATTACCTCGAAAATTGGAAGAAATATGAAATTAACATTGCTTGACATCCTATGGCTAATGTGAGAGGGCAGAGCGGTATCTACGGTGTTGCTTTTGCTTTTGACATTTTTAAGCACCAGAAATCGTTTCCAGGTGCTATGAACGAACCCTCGCACCTCTCGGCACTGGTATGAGCAGAATGCTTTTCTCCCAACAAGCCCACGCTATGGTGAAAGTGTATCCTTTTAGAGTCACTCCGATGTCACACACCCGTGACAGAGCAGTCACTGTGCTTTAGTCTGTCGTTAAAAAAACGTGCTCATCTGGCATGACTATGATGACGTCCCAAGAGATGGACCCGCTTTAACAAATGCCTTTGTCTTCTGCAATGAAACAACCCGATTGCCCGTAGCATCTCCATCTGTTGGAAACCGCAGGGTAAAGCTTTAAACGTTCTGGCATTTACCACCTTGAGGAAATCCCACGTGAGAGGGAGATGAAGGCTGGTCTGGGGGTGCTCCATCCAGTCTGGCACTTTCCCACGAACACAACTTGACACATTTAATAGTACTAAGTGAATTCTTGCAAAGATATATGAGAATTTTAATCAGCACTTGAATTTTATACCATAACTTCAACACACGGTGTCGTCATATGTTTGCAAGTGTGCATATGAAGGTATCGGAGAGATTGAAATAGTCTTCATGAACCACACAAGTTTTGAAACCAGCCAGAGGATAGCAGAAAGCCAAAGTGGTTCAATTTCCCCTTTTCCTGACAGCATGTTGGGTTTGTGCATTTGGTGGAATCCAGGGGACGTCAGAATCCGCTGGCAGATATGGCCCTGGCATAGCGGCAGGCCTTAAACCATCCACCATGAGTTCATCTTCTGAACTTGACCTATTTGGCCGGAACTTACGCGGACACAGTTTACCAGCAAGACCCAAGAGGCGCTGAAGGTACGGATGGTGAAAGTGGCAGCTGCCCATTCAAAACCAGTGCCACGTAATTCCCTTAATGCAGTCAGGCCTAGACCCAGAGAGGTTAGATCCACTAACCCAGCAGAGGCCTGCTATCCTCACCCATGATCCTCAGCATCTGAGACATGTAACCCCTTGAACAATCACATCTTCTCCTTATTCAGCCCTTCCACTTCCTGTCCCATTGTGGTCAGCTTTCCCCACCTTGCTGGCTGTTTAATTATGAAGACATGGTAAATGTTGCTAACATCCATGCTGGTGGTGGCCTCTTGGTCCCCAGAGATCTTGTAAGGAGCTGGACTGACTATCTGCCGGTCCAAAACCGGTGCCACTTTCACCATGTCAGCTAAAGCAGTCTACTGCACTGTATACGTTAATCAATGACTTTATCAAAGACTTCATGGTGGGTGTGAGCATAGGGTAATGGCTGATTTAGGCCAATGGGATTGAGATTAATTTGCCGATTTGATTTGTTTAAAATGACGTCTGAATTTCATAACATCAGAAGAAATGACGTGTCCCTATTGTGACTAATAAACATGACAAGCTTGTTGCACAACAATTCATCAATATGTCTCAATAAATAACAGTATGAGTAATCTGTCCTAAATAGGGTCAGCACTACAGAATGTCTTGATTTTTCATGGAAGTTTCTAGCATGTTATTGCAGTCATATTAAATGCTTCTGTGTCACATCCAAGTTGAAAGTACTGGTTATGTACATTTATCACACAATGTGGTATGCATTCCCAATCCACAAAGAAACTATGAAAACATTTACAGGAAGCAAACATACATACAAGCCTAATGTGTTGTACTAGTTGTGTTCTGGCGACTTTAAACGTCAAAACATGTGCTGTTCGCATGCGAGCTGTCGTGATTCCTGTATTTGATTCACAGATGATGACTTCACATACGGCCTTGGGCTCCAGTGGGTGTCTGGACCCAGCTCAGAAAATGCATCAATCCCATCTGCAATCCAGAGGCTATGATGAAATCTTACATCAGCGTGCATCGTCTGGCCAATCTGTTTCCTTTATGGCCTAACCTTTTCCCATCTCTCCCAGAGATACTGATACATTGATAAGAGTGTTTCATTCTCAGACAAGAGGAGCTGCATTGTATTGCAGGAAATATCATACATAAGATTGCAAGAAAGGACTCCCATGAAATAAATCACTCACATTTGTCTATGATCTATATGGTACAGGGAGCCAGACATTTCCATAGCAACTCAGCGAGGAAAAGTTTTCACACAACTACGATCGATATGTTCATTTCTCTTCTTTCATTTTTCTCATTTAGGGGCAAAAATTGAAAATTTAGATTCAAATAACCAAGAGAACCTTACCACAGACTGTGGGCTGGCATATCTGCACTTATTTTGTGTACGTGTTTGTCCTTTAAACACACTACAAGATTATACGAATCTGCTAAGCAAAACACATTCTTAAACTACAGCATGTCCATTTAAGCAAGCGCTCTCTTGGACACCCTGAGGTCAATGAAATCACTGGCTCTTAACAGGTGGAGGGAGGGGGGGGGTTGGGAGGGAAGGGGAGGGGTGTGTCGGTGGGCGTGGGTGGGAGGGGGAGGGAGTGCACAGGCTAGAGGAGACAGAGTAATAGAAAAGTTCAACTCTCTGATGGCTGACCTGGAATCCCCATTGTTTTCCCCATTTTGTCCCTGGTAAACCATGGTTGATATCAGTAATTACAGCGATTATATGTTAAATTACTTGCGGAAAGAGAAAAATCTCTACATGAAAAATGTGAGGGGACAAATAAGGCTTCAGGACCCATGGTGGGTGGGAGTATCCCGAACAACCAATCAAAGCTGGAAGGTTTTAATGCCTCATTTAGCACCAGCATTGATTGTTTAGTTCAGGATACTCCCACCCGCCACGGGTTTTGAAGCCTTTTTTAAAGCGACCATTAGTTGGTTAGTTCATGATAATCCCACCCACCTCAGGTTTTGAAGCCTCATTTGTCCCATCACTAGAACAACCTCATTCTTTGAGATAAGGTATCGATCAACAATGCATGGTGACTTTTGGGTGAAATGGAGGATATGCAGAAAATTAACGGGTATATAATATACACAAAGTGCCAGCTGAGATGCAGGGCACAAAAGGGTAAACATTAGTTATTTACAAGTTTGTTCAGTTCTCCTGCTCAACAAAGTTTGGATGAAAAGACAACAGGGGAACGTGGAAATGTTTGTTCTTCACGCTTCTGAAGGAGAGGAAACAGCAAAAGCCCCAGTGATGTTTTTGGCACGTGAAAGCCTGCCTGAGCGCTGTGCTACATACTGTACTTTATACGGCTCTCACAGGCAGCCACGTTTGCTCTTGGACCCTGCTGCTTTTCTTTTGTTCTCGTTAAACAGAGTAACACGATGCTTTTATTAAAGCGAGAGAAAGAAATCTCAAAGTAAAGCAAGGTAAAGGACGTTTTAAAAAGTAACTAAGCTATTTAGGAGAACCCGTATAAACATAAATCCCATTATTATATGCCATTCATTCTCTATTTTTTTTTTTTGTTGCAAGTGTTTCACATTAAGGAAAGAACAGGAGACTGAACCCGGGGGGAGGGGGGGGGGGGGGGAGCATATTCTGATATTATTAACAAATTTGAGAGTGTAGGGAGGCAAGGGGAGCCGTGTCCCCCAGGTAATGAGAATGGTGCCGTCTAGAGGACAAATCGTCCTTTCAAATGCTGTGGTCCACATTTTGATGCTTTTCCCCAAACGACAAGAAACAGAAAGACAAAGCATGCCATAATTAAAGGGCCAGTACAGCGGCGGCGTGCAGAAGAGAAAGCTGAACAGTCAGCTTCATGTTGGCAGATAAATTCCATGCACAATTATTCATTCCCGGTACCTTGACATGTAGATTAATGAGTTTGATAACCTGGAGCCTTGCAAAAAGGCAGATTATATTCTTTTGCACTGTTTCATCCAGCACTCCCCACAGACTCCAAACAACACTTTGGTTCACCAAGAAGCAAAAAAAAAAGAAGAAAAATCAATACATTTGCACTGGCCAGCAGCATCCAGTGTGAATGTTCATTTGTACAGCCTGTATGTGGGTGATATGCTTCCACAGTCCGCCTCTCTGGAACGTCCACAGCGAGGGAAATGACCTCCCGGCCGCACGGATTACACTCACAGGTCAAGTCATCTTCTACGGCTGATGCTCAAAGGGTTTTTCAAAGGATTTTATAAGTGGCAGTACATGTACACTAGCTGATAATTTGGATTTGTATGTAATTAATACAAAAATCAATGTAACTGGTACAGCTGAAATTTACACCTGTCCCACTATATGAGGAGCTGGAGAGGCCAAATTCTATATTATGGTAATCCAGGTTCCAGGCAGCTAGGAACTGTAATGGACAAGACCACCTATTAAATTCTACAGTGTGTCTGATCTGCTAAAGATCCCAAAGTCAGGAAAAGCTCTCCAGGGAAAATATTTCACAATTCCAGCCTGCTCATTATACTGAAGGGGTTGGATCAATTTGTGATATTTCTGCTGTGGTCTCATCTTACACAGGGGACACCCTGTGAGCCAGTTCTCCATATTTTACCCATTTTCTCCTCTAGCTGTTCCTTGCAAGCAGCAGAACCGTTACACGATGAAGCAGTCTTCAGTCAACTGTGACACCGGCCTTCTAGTTCCTAAAAATCAAAAGAATACGGTTACACGCTGTACGATTTATATTGATTACTGAACACAGAAAAAAAAAAACACGTGCAGTCTATTCAAAATACATATGAAAATGGCACAAGGGATCTAGTCAGAATAATATACCAAAAAAAAAACAACTATTGGCAGTACATTTTCATATGTGTTGGTTTAAAGGTATATTTGGATGTGTTTAGAAAAATTTGTCGTCACAAATACATTAAGATCCCTCAAAATGGAAATGCTGTTTAAAATTAGCTAATATATTTTAATTAATTCAAGAACTTCAGATTAAGAGATGAATGCACTACGTTTAAAGCTGAACAGGGGATTATGGGTCTGACTGTGTACGGTTCCAGTCTCACTTTTGCACACCAGTGTTTTATAACTGTCTGTGTACATGAGCATATAATTGACCCTGGTAGATGCGTCTGATAAAGGAATGTCTGCTGTAAATGTAGTGTAAATACTGCCATTTATGGCCATCTTTCCTCAGAAAACATTCCGGAACATATTGCCTGAGGTGAAACACTTCCCTGCTGCACGAATCAGAGAGAAGCACTGTACTCTCACCTGCGTCCAACAGAAACGTTTCCCTGAGGTTGAACATACTTTGGAAGTGAAATCGTGGCTCCCAACCACAGTGAAAGCTACAGTAATTATATTTTTATAATTGCTGAAATATGAAAAATATTAAGATTAATATTTATGCGCGTTACATTAGACAGATCTTAGCGTGAAGTTTTGTCATGCTTAACATAAATCTGTACTTAAAAAAATATCTGGGAATTTTTACAGCTAATATGCAAGCAATGCAACATCAGAAGCTTGATCAGTAGCTCGACTTGCCAAATCCTGCCTGCTTAGGAGCCACACCACAAGGTCAGCTAAAACTCATACGCAGTGGTGAAGTGTTGTATATTCAACTGTGTGGGAATGACGCACTACAGCATGTCTGCTGCTAATGGTGCGCTGGCCGTAAGGAGTAGGAGGAGCCTGCTAATGTCACAAAATGTGGCGGTTTAAAGGCTCCCTGGGGTTTCTTAATACACTCGGCCTCCAAGCCCGAGTTAGCCAAGCTGCCTGAGCGAGAACCAGTGAACACAACCAAATCTAAAGATATTTTTAACTCTTCAAATTCCATCTTTTTTGTTTGATTTCCGTGACATGAAAAGGAACTAGGGCTGTAATTAGAGATTGGGAACCAACAATCTCAAACTGAGAAGCACTTGATCTCTGTCCTGTGAAAACCCCACACAAGTGAAGCATTTGAACAGAAATATAGAAATGTGTTTATTTATTTAAATGCACTTGAAAAGTCCTTATGGAGTAGCTCCACCTCTCACCTCTTTAAAAGTTTCTGTATACCTATCACATGCCTCTAGACATAGAAAATACCTCTGATTGTTGAGTGCTGAAACACATGCTGACTCAGATCTGTTTGTCTGGCTAATTTATCATCTGGACATTGAAATATTGAGGCAGCTGTCTGTGATTCACGCCTTCATTCCTATTGTCTGTGACTGATTTTGGCCCTTACTGCACACGAGGTCCCTTGTTTGCCATCTGGCACTCTCACGGGGAGCAGGATGACGACCTCCTCAGCCAATCAGACCTCTGACGTGTTCTTAGCAATGTATTGCAGTGACTGAGAAACTAGACACGAGAACAAGATTTTGGTTTCATGCTAGTGAAGGAACACCACCAAGTTGCTCCGTAAATTTCTAGGTCAGTGCACGGTTATTAGAAATGTCTTTTGACCATCTGGATGGGATAATGTGCTAAACAACTAAAGTCACTAGAAAACAATAACATGGTAACCACTTTCATGCTGACTTTAAAACTCTATTTTTGCTTAACTTGTTTTGAACTTTCTGAAATTCAGAACTTCTGAGCTTTTTCTGCTATTCAAGGTTAAGTGGCAGGTTATAAATGAAAGGTAAATAAAATTTATCTGCAGCTGAGGGAAAAAATCCAACCTCTGCATATTAACTATAGTCTACAATTCTTGGAAATAAATCCAAAAATAATTCTATAAAATAAATCTGTCTTCCATAGCCCACTGCCCTGAAGTTCTGACAAGGCAGAGCAGTGAAACAAAATACCCAAAAAGAACAGATGTATTTCTAAGAAATCAGACACCCCACCCAGCAGAACTATCCCCAGTACAGTCCGCCCCCAAAACTCCACCCACCATATGACACACTACAGTAACCTCTCATCAGAGGCACCACACTGAAAGGCCAACATCCCAAGGAAAGCAGAGCTCCATAAATATTTATATCCATAAAGTGCTCATATAATCGGACAGGGAGCTGTCAGGAGAAGTTTTGTAGAAAGGCCTGTGTGTGATAGGAATCCACGGGGTCCTGACACACCAACATACACACGCCTCGGAAACCGCAAAGCCTCCTCCAGAGGACAGGAAGAAAACCAGACGAAAAGAAAAAAAAAGCTCTTTACTAGTACATTTTAGAACGTTTCTAAGTTTTGAAACTACATTAGTCAATAAGATATATCTCAGTCATGGGACTGACACGACATAATAAAAGAAAATCATTAGCGTGATCACAAGCAGGCCTAACGCAGCTGCCGGTGTATGAAGCCGCCGTTCTGTTCCCGTTGTATGCCTGTTCAACATACAACGACAAACGGCGCAGGCATGATCAGTCGAAACGAGATGCATGCGGGGACTGCTGCTTTGTTGACGTCATCGCACAGTAACTGATGCATGTTGCGTTTACTGCACGTCGACTGTGATCGATAGCCCAGAAAAGGTCCGACTGCAAGGGCGGCGAGTTTAATTTCAGATTTTCAGCGTATCTTCGAGTCATACATGGAGGAGTCGTACACGGAAAGCAGAAAATGGAACAAATTCTCAGCAAGATGGAACACTCAATATTTCACAAGGATATAATTGCAAACCAGGTTCTTTTAACAAAGGCAACTAATAAGGTGGACGAGCTGTGGGTATGCTTTAATATTCAGGATCACAGTTGGATCTGATTGAGTGTGGTTGCATGGAGGTTTGACTAAATGTGGGCATGACAGTACCATCTAATTCCATGAGCAGCTCCAGAAGCCCTAGATCACCTACCAGGTGGGTGACTGTGGGGGCAATGAGCAGGACGATCTGGGTGAACAACATGGGAATTCTCAATTAGGGAAGGTTCCAGGATGTCACAGGGAGGGACCTATGGTTGTTCCTTTAGGCCACCGCCTTCCCACTGGATATTGTGATCAAAACCTGTGGCACCTGGAGTCCCATATGACGTGGACTAAATAAGCAAGTTCCCCACGAACATTCAGTGGAGAGGGATGTCCAGGAGTGGCAGGGAATGGGTTCCCGCTGGACTATAAAAACTAGGCTTTGGCAGGGAGACTTGGAATGTGGGTAAAATCCAATAACAGGGCGGTAACTGTGAACAACAGTTTACGGGGTTAATTTGTTTATAAAATAAAAATTATACAGGGAACTGAGCTTTTTGAGGGCAGATGGAGTTTGATTTCCCAAGTGGACAACCAAGCCTGTTGCCCAGGATGGAACAAGGGAATTAGACACATGCAGTGATAACCAAACTGGTTCTGTATCTCAGTAACTCTCCAGGGCTTTCCCCATCACTGCACCTGAACAACTCCTCTACGTGGCAGGACATCACTGGTTTCCAGCTCACATAAAAATAATGGGAGCTGGGTAGCCTAGGACAGGTTGAAAAAGTGTGGCTTGTGATCTACTTTTAAAATGACTGGCTCGAAATGTTCTTGGAGAAGGGAGGTGCTCTCAACAAATCTGGATGAGAGAGGTGGAGGGTGGGGAGTATTATGGTCAATACGTCAAGTTTGAGGGCAGGATGAGAGTCACTCCTGGATGAACACTGAAGGCTCTCCATGTCTCCATTCCTGGATTTCAATAGAAAAATCTAAAAACTTCATTGAACACTCATCCCATTGAGCTCCATTGGTATTACACAGATCCAGGATGGGTATCAAGTTGCACATTTTAGAAAACATACTGACGGCAACCAAAAGTGTAGCAAATCTATTTAAAAGCAGAGGATCTGTAAAAAAGTCCAAATTGTGGAGAGTTTGGGTGGAATAGGCAAATGTTTGAGCATCCATAAAGGGAATCGGCAGATTGTGTTGGACTGGTCAGTCCTTAACATCCTTCACAAGGGATGGCCAAAAGAACTTTCAGGTCAGCAGCTCAGAGCTGTAGGTTACAGTGTGTCTTAATGACTAGCTCCTAAGAACGTGTGCACCCTTTGGTGATTGAATGCTGGCTGATATGTTAGTCTTGTTTGTAGGGACTTGGCTCAACATGGACAACCTCATGAAGGGCATTCATAATCTGCCATCTAATAGTTGCCACTACACAAGAGGGAGACAGGGTGGTTTTGGGGACTGCAGGACTATGGAGGGGTTCAAATTAAGTAGAAGGAGCATCAGCCTTGGGGTTATTCTTTTCTAGGTAATACATGAGAATGAAATTAAACCAAGTGAAGAACAATGACCACACATCCTACAGAAGGTTTTACCCATTGGTTTCTCAGAAAAATCCCAGCTTCCAGCAATCAGACGGTACCACAAAAGGATGATTCACTCCGTCTAGTTAATACCTCCATTCTGGAAGTGCTATCTTGATACCTGTTCCTTTTTTCTTGTCTTACAGTATCTCTTGGAGGGGGACGACTTATAGGGATAGAATGCACAGAGGAAAAGCCGAGAGGATATAACATAACGCTGAGATAAAATGGCTCCTACCCGCACCTCTGATGTCTGGTGATGATGTATCACTCCGCACGTGAGAAGTCTTGCTGTAGATGATTCTTGTGTTTGGTCCCTCAGCGGTGGAACACAGTATCCTTCTACTACTGCTCAGGTTACTCCCTCCCAATCTTCAGGAAATGCCTCAAGAGTCATTTATTTTAAGTCCACCTTTAAGTCGTACAATAACTAATCTGAAAATCACTACTAGTAGGCTTACCTTGCTGTTGCGTAGCACTTGCCCCAGAGCCCAGACTACAATTTGTCGCTGGTCTACCGCTGGATGCTCAGCATACCTGAACTTATACCTTAGGTAGTTTTTTCATTGCTGTATACTGTGATGTGTCTGCCTTGTTGCTTTGGACAGAATATGAACCAAACGCTAAGTAAGGTGAAATGCTCAACAGGTCAAGAGGCAGAACTCTCACGAGGTGGTGACTGCACAGCAGGTGCTTTCATACCACGGCAACTAATCAGGTAGATGAGCTAGAAGTATGCTTCAGTCTTCAGGGAAGACAGAAAGGAAAATGACTGTGCATGGATGGATGGAGGCTTGGCTTGATGTGGGCGTGTCCAAGATATAATCAACGTGGTATAATGACATTTCAGTTAGGGTAAAATAAATCCCTATAAATGTAAAGTCCCTGAAAATTATGACCTATCAGGCACAATAAACTACAGTTCAAGAAAGGGGAAAATTATTCACACTGGGACAATCTGGATGGTAGCGCCATTTCATAATTCCTGTGTTTCAAGTGGCAAGAAATGGAATAAACCTTCCCTCAGCACACACACACACTCAATGTCCTGAGAAAACAAAACAAAAATCCCAAAGGAGCAAGGTCTGAAGAATGCTGAGGTTATGATGTTGTTCTTAGCAACACATCCGACACCCAGCTGTGCTTCCAGGCTGGGCTCCCATTAAAAGAGGACACTGTCTCAAAAAAAAAAGAAAAAAAGCAGGTGTCCTTCAGGGAGATGTACGGGATAAATGTCCTGTGAAAAGCCTGCAAATGTTCCATTGCCTCGCTGTCATTACAGCCATGAAATTATAATGAATCTTGGAAGAATTATAATTTCATAGTAGTGTGACAGCATTAGCCCTTCATAAGCAAGCTGAAATATTTATTAGCAAAATGCTCAGGATCTCCTCTGTTAATATAAAGCAGGACGAGGCTTTGGAATAAAATTGGACTATGTAACAAGCAAAATGTGGATGACTGGTTTTTATTACTTTTTATTAAATAATTATATGAAAAAATGGCGGCAACAAAACAATATTTTTTTCTTGCCTTTTGCAAGTTACAAAAAACAAATAAATAAAAACATAAATGCACACATATGCATAAAAACAGATCCCCAGGCCACATACAATTAAAAAGTGAAAATCGTTATACATGAGGCTTTTGGAAACAGCATAATCATAAGCATTCCTTTTGTTCAATTTTAAAGTGACAGGTTCACTAAGTGTTATAAACCATATCCGAAAGCAAAAGCTTGGCAGGTAAGCCTGGGAATTAAAATCAGATTCCAATCCAGCTATTTCTATAGGGCATTCACTCTGCTTCTGTGCTTTCTGGACAAACCTAGAACAAGTAATTGTGACATGCATCATGTGATTTGTGCCATACATATTTAACAGTAGAAAATAAAAGGTTTATTGCTTCTCCATGCACACACGCATGCAGGGCTGCTAGACATCTCATGCATTCCTGAATGAATAACAAAGAGTTGGGCGGAGCAGTCACCTAAAAAATGGAAGAAAGATTAAAAACAGAAATGACTACAATCAATTCTGAAACACTGCACAAAATTAATTAGAGTTTTGCATCGGAGGCATAGATTTGGCTTCTACCGATCGGGCCCATTTGTCTCTCGCCTCGTGGCAAGGCGATTAAAATCCCAGATCCATCCTCACCCACAAGGCCTCGCCCTCCTACCAGGGGTTGGGACACTCAAATGATTAACTCCAAATTATTCAAATGATCGTACAACAGGCTCGACAGGAGGTGCATTTGTTGTGAATTGTGGCACGGTGACTGAGGGGGCAGATTCACGCCCATTCATCAAAATCAGCAGTGACGCGCAGTGTAAGTCCGCATGGCATTCTACGACGACCGTGCGCCATGGCAACAACGAGGGTTCGGCTCCTCGGCAAACAATTCTCCCTTGTCTCACTTTTCTGTTTCCGGCTCTTCTGCCTAACACCGAGCATCAACACTCAGCAAACGCGTGTTTGTGTGCGTGTGTGTGTGTGTGTTTGTGTGCGTGTGTGTGTGTGGGGGGGGGCTTTTACTGCTCTACTGTATCATGTCCTCATTTGCATTATTGGACAACTATGAAATTTCATTCATCTCTCCAATCCAAACTACCAGAAATTGCCTCTGTAGACGAAGCCATGAGTATTTTTTTTGTACAGTGAAAAAACATTTTTAATACACTGCAGAAAAGCTTGTACTCACAAAAGGACACAGGAGAGTAGAACTTCTATTTGATAGTATGTGGATTTACTATTTTTGAAAATCTAAGAGATTCTCGAAATGGCTTCCTTTAATTCTAGTTTAAGATTCTAGAGAAAAGACTGCCAAATAAATATTTTTCTTCATGTAAGTGAAAGAAGATGAATGTTATTTTATTAAATATCCCTTTTATTGCCATTTTATCTCATTGAACTTGAATATGTATTTAATAAATCAACAAGGTGAGAACTGTTGTTGTAAGCATAATAAAAATAAGTGTTTATGAATAAAGACTAACACTAAAGTAATTCTGAAGTAAAATAATATATTTGTGTTTTATAGGTATATAATAAATACTTAATGGTTTTGCATTCAGACACTTTATAGAAGCAAACGGTTTTGACAGCTTCAATTAATGACCATTGGAAATGTAGGAACAATATGATGGAAGAGGTTCTGCTTATTGGATAAGTCATTCTGGAGCATGTCAAATACTCAGAAAGAAGCATGATCCCTCCTGTTTCCAGTGTTGAGAGAGCACATGGACGAGACTGTCGGCACACGGCCCAAGATAAATCATTTTTCAGCTTTGTCAACGTGACACCCTCAACTGCAGCTCTAATGAAACCTCCAGAGGAAAAACAAACGGCATCTTTCATACAACCAAAGGAAGTTGATTAGGTGGGTCTTCCTTTTTGGCTACCAGATTAATATTGGCACTTAAAGGGGACACAAAAATTTGCCAATCCCTTTAAGTCTACTTACAACTAAAGCACTTCCCACTGCGTGGTGTCACATGACCTGAGGTGTGTCCTGCATGCAGTGTTTCATTTGATTTCATCACAATTTGGGACACCTCCCCTAATTCTTCATCTGGGAGGCTAATTTAATATGCCTGGTGCAGGTGGTGCACGGCACATGATGAACCCAAAGCTGGGGGCACCAGAAAGGCATCAATCTGCCCTCATCGGTGTGACACACAAGCAAGGCAGTTTTAAGGACACACAATGAAGGTGACATGGACACCCGAGTCTGTGGAATCGCCATCCATCAACAGTGGATGCAGTGCATATTTGTCGTCTGTTGTTGTAGTTGTTTTTTGCCAGTTGTATGTATATTTGCCACTGGAAACTATAAATGAAATACCCAGAATAATTAGAGAAAGGTGATCTCTAAATTCTCATACCCTCTCACCACACACACACGCATCTTAATGCCACCCCCACCTCCATTCTTGCTCACCCACAAAGATCTTAGATATCATTAAAGGGCACTTAAAGGGAGACCACATTTTAATAGCTTAAACTCTTTGTGATCTGGAATCAAGAGTCACACGATTATGTCGTTACTGCTTAAGAAGTAATAACACAGAACCTTGCTAGACTGTATATCTGATATGGAAATCTCTTTACTACATAGACAGAGCATACCATCCTGGACCTCAGAGTTGGGCACATTTTCTTCCGTCTCTGTAAGGATCCCAACCAGGGTGAGATGGGCCCCAGGCTCACTGTGACCTTGCATTTGATAAAAGGTTGTACAAACACGGATGGACGTTCTTTCTTTTAGACCAGAACGGTGTAGTTAGTGTTTCTTCCTTGTGTGTAAGCCCGTGTGTGACTGTTGTCTAGTTCCCCCCAGTGACATTCCTACGCCTATCTGTAGGATCATATCCCGATACGGCTATGAATGCACTTTTTAAACAAAACTCACTGGTTCTCTTTTCCTTCAGGGCCGGCCTTGAAAGAGGAACGTGACAGAGAAGTGGACAGACAGCACGTTCAGTGGAAGGTGCACATGAAGACTTGCACACTCCAACATAGCCTACCCTGAAGCACATCACCTGGCACATTAAGGGTTAAGGATAACATGAGTGACACACAAAGGACATGCCTGAGACTGTAATAGTGTGAGACTTTACCTGCTTATTATCAGCAGCCAGGCATGGAAAGAGCACCTCCATTGAGGGTAAATACTCAGAGTGGAGGATGTTTACCATTGTCTAGAAGTGCAGCACATAAATGCTTTTCTGTCTCCCATTCCTTCTGGACTGCTGCTGAGTCCTGCCACTGGTTGACTGATTAAAGCTGCACTTGTCATCTGTCTGCCAGCCCCACTGCTGTTAATGCGGGAGTGAATCCACCAAATTAGGCTATGCGGCGTTAACATTTCAATGAGGGAATATAGGCCAGTCAAGATCTCAGCATACCAAGCCGATGAAGACGAAATCGATAAGAGTGATAACACATAAAAGCAGCTATCTTCAGTCTCAGTGGGTGTAGAAACATTCCCATATGAACAGAGAGCAGAGTGCAGTGGTGAACAGGTTAATTGTTCCCTATATTTCTGTGCAGAAGACTGAGCTTACAAGACAAAGCTTTATTAGTTTTTTACAGTGTGGTATGCACATTCTGCCTTTCTGAATAGTCCCCATGAATGTGCCTGACATGTTACAAAAGAAATTCGTAGAGGGCATTTGCAATTCCGTAGGCCTCTGCGAAAGTTTAGAAAGCCCATTCAATACAAAGACTAATAGGCTATTTGAAGGGAAAATTCAGCCTATATACAAAGAGTATAAGTGTACAGTATGCTTCCAAAACAAAAATAGATCTCTGCTATGGTTAATGGCGCCCTCTGTAGGTATACTTTGGCATTAGAACATCGAAACTAGAGCTTATTATAAATTCTGTTAAATTCAGGGGTCTCCAACCCACGCTTGGGGGGTCTGGGTATATATTAGGCTCTACTCTTAAATTAGCACGCTCAGTTTTACATTTTTGACTTTCTATGATAACATACACATCATACACATTATTATCTGAGGAGGGATTCAATGCTATACTAAAATAAACATATCATTAGCTGAAATCTGGATCATTAGACCAAAGGAATGGATCAGGATACCCAGCACCATGTTAAGGATTTGTATTGAACTGTCTAGCTGAACTTCATGACATAACAATAAATATGTAGGGACATCATTTATAAACAGATTTTACTGATTAACTGCATTGATTCCGTGGGGGGGTGGCAAGGTGACTACCTCTATTGTTTTGCACCTTCAGGGCTGGGGGTCTGAATCCTGCCTCTGCTCTGTGTGGGTGGAGATTACTTGTTCTCCCCAAGCTGTGTAGGTTTCCTTCAATAGCCCTGCAATAGGTTGGTACCCCATCCACTGTATTCCCCATCTTGTGCCCTAAGCTGCCTGGGATAGGCTCCAGCCGACATAGTATAAGGAACATTCCTGCTTGCCAATTTGCCTCCATACCTGCACGTCCCTCAAGGGGGCAGCGCTGCAGAATGTGTGCCCGTCACATCTGGGCAAATACCATATCAATAAAGTTACATGCCACTTTGCTGCATTGTTGACAGGGAATGGGTTTGCATGTCAACATGCTGGGATCCACGGACCCAGGGGCAGCTCACCTTCCCCCTCCACCATGACCACCGTCTTCTGACAGCATTTACACAGCAGGGAACTTGAGGCCTGGGCTTCACCATGGTGACAAATAGGCTCTCAGCCACGTCACCATTTATTCTCACATTCACAGTCACGTCATATGTCCCTCCTTCTGACACCACTCACAGACCTCATTTCCTGCCATGTATCTGCCCTCATCAGCCCGAGACCAGACATTACTGACATTAAACCCTTTAGACAGGGAGTTGCCACCCTATTGGACCTTAAAGACTTATAACTGATGCAGACCCAAGTCAACAAAAATCATCTTGTCCGAAACAACCTTGTAGACAATGAACAAGCAAGGTGTGACCTGCTGGCTCCCATCCCTGCTATAATGTCCATCCAGTGTTCAAAAAGCACACAAAATCATCCAAATATTCAATTTATAGGGACTGTTTTCCCAGGGTAATGGGCTACTATCCACCTTGAAAGTGTGCGTTGAATAGTTTTAATGCCAGCTGGTAACCCTACAAGAACAGCAGAGAGATTTCAGAATTATTAATAGATTTGATATTAGTGAAATTCCTTTAATGCTTAATGGTCTATCAGCATCAGTAAAACAAAGCTTCAGTCACCACTAAAAGTTCTACTTCCCATGAATAATTAGATACAAAAAAAAAAAAGTTTTAACTCAGTAATAATCCAATAGCTAATTACTTATAAGGCTGGTCCACTCTACTGATTTGTCAGATAATTTAGACTATTTTCCATGGTGGTATTTTTCACTGTTCACTTTTGTCTTTCTTACTGTGCTCTGTAGACACACTGACACACACACAGACACACACACACACACACACACACACACAAACGCACGCACGCACACGCACACACAAAGGTGCACAAACTGATTTAATAAGCATTTCTTTAGGTCCCATCCACTTACATAAAGTCAACTCTGCTAAATTCCATTTGACAAGTGTGCAATTGTAACATTTCTCAAAAACTGTCTCTTAGTTTGTTGTGCAAACTATGCCGCTGTCACCGGAGAATTATTCCTGATATGGAGGTGGTCGTTATCCGATATCTCACACTTCTACAGTGTTCTCTCCGGTGTAAATCTCTGAGTGTCACTGCAAAACTGAAGCCTGCTCTGTGTGCTCCTTGATCAGTATTCAGCAGCAGTGCATCTCCGCACTCCACCTCTCCTGATTGGCTCATGCTGATTGCTAATGGTTAATGGAGTCCTTTAGTAATACTTGACAAAGGATAATAGCTTACAACTGCTGTAATTAAACACTAATGAAACTTAAACCCCACAGTTAAATTGTGGCCTATATATTACGTCTCCCAGAGTGTAATTATACCTTTCTATTTGGAGTCTAATTTAAAAAATCGAGATATTTCGTTAAAACAGCTAATCTTAGGCTGAGAAGTCAACGAACAAAGGAAGAGAAAGTATATGTTAGCCATGCAATACCGAGCGTATTTAAATTCCATTTCTTGGTATACTGAAAAGCCAGTCTGCATAAAGGTTGTACAAAACACACCGTTCTGTTCTTTCAAGGAAACCACTCAATGTTCTGTAAAATTACGTAGACGATCGTCAATTTCGGTACGTGTGTATCCATCAGAAAAATCGAGAATCAGGTTAAGTCTCTCGCCGATTTGGACAAAGAGGTGACATCTGTCTTTTTGGTGTTAAAATGACAGCCTCGCAGTCCTACTATGTTAATAAAACGGCTGGCGGGATGTGAAACCTAAGCACCGTATTGGGGCAGAGTTCCTAATCAATCCTGTCACACAAACACAGCTGCCCATGTCACAGCGTTGACTAGAGAGATCCATACATTTGTGTCTGCAGCGGTAGCATTCCCATTCACCTATAAGCTGGTTAAGCAAAGAAATGGAAAAAAAGTGGCCTAACTGTGGAAGGCGTGTAATGATGAATAATTGTTGGCCTGTGATCCTTGCAGCTTCTAAGTGCAGAAATATTTTATGCAAGACAAGCCAAGCATAAAGGATATACTCGAGCATGTACTCACGTCTGGTGCAATGCAGTGATTACCTTCCTTACCTGTATGAAAATTTGTGGAAACGTATTATCAGGACATAGCGGTCTGCCTAAACAATTCACCAAACCGTTTTTATTTCAGCTCACCGTTGCGGTCATGACCGGTGCAGAGTGTAAAAAGTAGAGCTTTTATATTTGCTGAAGAAAAACATCTCATCATGAGGAAGAAACACTGAGATAAAATTATTTTTATTTTTCCTCTTCCTGCAGATAAAAGAATTGCGATGTCACACGCAGGCCTCAGCTCTGCACCTAAGGGCAAGTTAATTGCACTAATTTCTCTTGCCAACTTTACGAACACAAGCCTCTGACATGTAGAACATCTCACCATTTTTCAGCCATAATAAAATTAGTGCAAAATGTTCTCTGTGACTATAATCAGTCATTTCTTTTAGCCAGTGCCACGAAAACTGCTGAAAACATATATTCTTTTTTTCTCACTTGAGGACAAATACCTCCCGATTGTGTGTTGAACTGCATTATAAATATATCTTTGAAGAGCTCCTCGGTGCATTAGGAAGGCTTTAGGAGAACAAGCATTTGTTTCATCCAACCCTGAGATAGTCGAACTGTTATTATTCCTAACCTAAGGAAGAAAACACGCGGCTCTGAAGGAGGAGACTGGGAGAAATGGTGACCCTTGGACACCAGCAACCGTGTATTTATAGAACATTCGATTTGACCGCTAAACCAACAATTTGTCTCAGTGCATTCTGGTGCAATGGATGACAAAGAATGGCTTATATAAAGCTCTAGATTCATTAGGTGAGGCTTATGGTAACTTCGCACCAATGCACAATGAACGAGCTGCTTACATGTAATACATTTTAAGATTTTAATATAGAAAATGAGGCTGAATAGGGGCATTTAAAGATTCCTTTTAAGGCCACGCGGATGGCTGCTACGTTCCTTTGCCTACCGCCCAGTTCCCTCAGGAAATTAATTTGTCCTGAAGACTACTCACAAGCAAACAAGAATGAAATATTTATTCCATCACATTAAGCTCCCTGAATGTCTTATGTCCCTTTCTGGGCTGTCTGAGCTAAATGACTCTTTTCCCTTTCTCTCATGTGTGTAGACTGAATACAGTTCATGGAGGGATTACTGTTATACATTCTGATGCTTTGTGTATTTTTATTTTCTAGCACAAAGTTCATCTTATTAAAGAGTAAGCGATTCGTCAAGCCTGAAGCACAACCAACAGTCATCACCACTGAATTGCTGTGAGCGTTTCCCCTTTCACAAGAAAACCGTGTTGGCCAGATGCGTAATCGTGGTAAATCCAAACGGAATGCCACTTTGTGTCGGAGGGACAGCTCTCAAACCAGAGGAGACTTGGTTTGATTGGGGGATCTTTAGAAGTTCTACACTCTGCTCACAACCAGAATGACAACCTGTACGGGTAGCCCTGTGCCGGCCTGAAAGGACTCCAGTAACTTCAGGGCTTTGTGGCTAATTGTAAACTACTTTACTATATTGTAACTGCATTGTAGAGTCCAGATGCACTGAAAAGGCCTTCAGTGTAATTACCTACTGCTTTAATTGTCAACATAACAGCAGTTTTTGAGTGATGTTTTCAACTATGTTTTAAATGAGCTCCTAAATATTTAAATGCTTCTCTTCCAGTTGTTTCAAGGTGCACAAGAGTATGCGTGTTTCCTATTAATTATTGAAATTATAAATAGAACATTCCTATCTGTGTCTCATTTTTGACTGTTTTAAATATATATTTAAGAGAGAGAGAGAGAGATAGTGACAGAGAGAAGCTGTCTTGACTTCTGGTTATTTTCCTGACTATTTATTTTCCTGATTTTAAAATATTTCTTGTATTTACAAAGATTCAACATTCATAAATTCCCATTTCTACACGACCCTCCAGTTGCTTTGTAGCTTTCCGTCAAAGATGTATTAAATATGCTTTTAGACTGGATAGCTGAGGCTGCTTCTTAAGGTCCAGAAAACTGTATGAAATGTTCTGCTTTTGAATGTATGCTGGTATGTTTGAAGTTCAGGCTAGTGTGTTAAAAGTTAGTGTCCTGAGTTTTTGTTTTCAATTATACAAAAATCAACTCACAGTTAATTAGTGTAGATGGAAACACACAGACATCTCAGTTTACTTTCATCTCATCTTGCTAAGTACCTGAGACACTTCAGATGTCTGGTACCCATAATGGGGGCTATTTTACCTGACGAGATATTGAAGTCACTATGGTGACTTTGCAACTTCAGACATCGTTTCCCCTTAATGGTGTGGTATTATTTGTATACATTAGAAAAATATTAGATAACTTACTGAACCATTCTTACTCATTCCAATACCTCTTTACTGCATCATTAAATTATCAAAACAAAAACTGATTACATGTTGTTAATCTTAAGCATTTAATCATGAAGCATAATTTACGAAACATTCTGTATGAAAAATGTGCTTGGCGAAATACTTTAAGAAAATGCAATAAATAGGGTTTACTTTAGAAATAAATCGTGTTTGGAGCAAGATATTAATTTGATAAATTGGCCAATAAGTTGCTATAAATAAAGGTTTATGAGTTGGTTGATCCTAATAGTTCGTTGATTTAAGTCATGGAGAATTCTGTGAAAGATTTCAGTTAAACAATTTCTTCACTCATTTATGTAATGAGCATTTTACATCAAACCACCCAAACATAATTTTGCAAAGTAACTTAAACTGTCTGTAATTTTATTATCGTGATTCTCATCTTTTATGGTCTGTTATAGATTATTGAGTACATCCTGAATGAAAGTGTGGTCACAGTGATATTAAGCCATTAACAATCTATTAGCTTGCATATGATCAAGAGACCTGTTGTCATGGCATGTAAAGTTGCAGGATAATAATAATAATAATAATAATAATAATAATAATAATAATAATAATGTCTTCACTCATTTGGCTTAAAGGAAAACGGACTAAAAATAGAAAAATATCTAAAGTAGTACGATATTGATACCTATATGGACAGCATTGCATACAGAAGTGACATCACACACGATTATAGCACTTAATGTTTAATAAAGTGTATAAGTGTATCGCAGAACGACAGCCTGTCAAACTATCGTTTACTGCTGAAATGAAACGCAACTTAATGTTTAGTGTGAATGCAAGCTAAAGTTACCAGCAAATCTGGTCTTGGCCCTTAACGTTAACGACTAGAGAATCAGAAGTGTTAAGCATGCAATCAAATAATTGCATAATGCTAATGGTATCTGCAAACAAAACGATTGCACTCTGTTTGTTAATGAATTTATTTATTGCTCTCCAACTAGCCTCAGATCAATAAGCAATTTATTTAACAAACTACGTGGCAAGTTGACTTCCATGCCTGGACGCCTGGAAGAGGAGGAGTGGGGCAGATTGTGACGTTTTCACCATTACATATATTTTCTGGGCTTTAGCTGTAAAAGGAATTTTACCCCTCAAAATGTACCTCGCAAGAAGAAATACGTGGAAAAAGAGCAAAAATGGGAAATATACAGCTGTGATATATCTTTATAAAGGAAGATTTAATCAACTGAATTTTAACTGACACCTTCCAAAATTGACTTAATGTTATAAGGAAGGCCAGTTGATGACAATTATCAATAGAAAACATATATATTTTTACAATAAGTATAACAACATTTAACAGTGTAATACATAACTTCTAACAGCAATTCCTATAATAAAAATGTTGTATTTTCCATTGTTCCGTCAATATGATTTGCCCAGTGTTAGTAAACATTGAAACTGAGAGATTTCAATGTAAATCTGAGTTATATCAATAGTAAGGTAAAATCATTTCTAACTGTGAGGAAAGAGGTAACACACCGCTGAGAGTTTTGTGGGGAATAAAATGACAAAGAATTCCCATGTCAGAAAATATTATGGAAAGAGGGGCATTGTACCTCAAACACTGTTAACAGATATGATCTTGGAGAAAATACACTTGAGCAGACATTTTATTTGTTTTCCACGACAAATAGGAAACATATATTCTCTCTTACTGCCTAAAGATCCATAATGCAATACCTGTCCCTTGGTGGCCACAGAACAGCAGAAGTCACATGCACAGTTGCAGCACACCGATTTCCCAATTGAACAATATAGTGTTCATTTCCTGTTGTGCTATACAGATGTGTGCGTGAGTGGGGGGGGGGGGGTAACTTCTCATTGCTGGTCTCCTCTAGTCTACAGGAATACACAAAAGATCCTCCGAAATAACAGGTCGATAAACTACTGGCCACATCCAAGTCGCGGTAGCGCTCTTAGACAAACACTGCCATCTGGCGTCTACAAATTCAATTACACTCATAGAAAGTATGTATCGGAATGTTGAGTCCGGTTGAATAAAATTTGACCACGGTAATTAATTTTCCACACAAATGAGATATTACTATGTATATAATAAAATATATGAAAATGATTATAGATTTAACATTTAAGATTTATTTTGCAAACACAAATCTATTGTTTTTGATCCTAGGTATTAGCTTTCTCTGGACAATGAGAGTAAAACGTCTACCTGTTAAGAAAGAAAGAGTTAAGGTCTAGAGCAGTATCTCAGCAGGTGACACGGAGTAATTCAAAAACACTCTAAACGGGGTATGACTATGTGCTTATCTGTCCAGTCATGCCACAATGTCTCCATATAAGATACTGATCACAAACTACAGGATCTAAACAGAATATAACATACCCGCACACAGGACAATGATTACACCAGCGCAATGTAATTCCACTTTTGTTCTACTTCACAGCAGAATAGTTCATGTCCTGTAGATGCTATCAGCTCTTATGGTTGTTATCTAGATTTTTTTATTATTACTTAATTTTTTGTATAACACTAACTCCAGTATCTGTTAGCACGTGTGCAGCCATTCTATTCTGATGTGTGCTTCAAATGCATTTCATCCGCAGACCATTTTCCCGTCGAGAAAGCTTCCTCCACGCACAAACACCAAGGTGTCCGTCTCTGTAATCGGCTGCAGTTTTAAAAGCACTGTCTTCATTCTGACTTCATCAGCTTTCAGTTTTGGAACTTTGCATCAGGCCAACTATACCACCTCACACCAGCAGCCAAGATTCTCTGTGTAGGTACACTTATTATCCATACACTTCCATGTATAGAAAAACGAATAGTACCACTGCGTCTCTCAGACGTGATATACATTACTTATTAAACCCCACCCACCTTATATTCTCTCTTTGTATCTCACACACAATTCACAGAAACTGAGATGCAAGCACTAACATCAAGGCTTGTCTGTTCTCCTCATAATTCAAAAGAAAAACAACTGAATTCTGTTTTTGTGAGCTAAGCTAAAGTATTACTTCACTACACCAATATAAATAACCTAATTCCAGCATTTTCCGAGAATCAGGTGTCCTGCTCTAGGCCATGGCGTAATGGGTGCAAAGAAGTCTACAGCTTGTCAATTCAGATTATAGAAGAACGGAAACCTGGCTCCGGAATAGGAAGGGTAGTTATTAGATTCAATAAAGTGGAAAAATGATTTTCGTAATCATATTAGGAAGAATTAGAAAGCGTTCTTTTATTAACTTCTTACGACAAAGCAGAGTGCCCTGTTCCTTACATAAACCATTTTAATGCCATCCCAACCTCTCTTCTAGCAGTATTCACAGGCCTTTGTACTCACCGTAGGTCATTAAATACTTTTATGCCAAGGACACTCTGTTATTGAGTATATAAAAATTACAAAACGTTGTAGAATTTATTTGTAGCACTGATGCACAGTACCACTGTATGTAATTATTTATTTTATTGTACTGACGACTATATTCGTTGTCGTTAAATATATTACTCTTGCTACTGTATGGAGTGAGCAATCAGCTGCTATGGAGAAAAATGTGAGCTAATCAACTACATGTAAGCGGGTCGGCGGGATAATATACAGTCCAACGACATAAAAACTGCATAGTCTTCCTTTAAATACGTCTACACTGGAGGTAAGGAAAATAATTTATATATGTATAAACCATGGTAAACATAAACGTCGTGTGCTGGGTCATTTCTGTACCATTAGTCACTGGCAAGCACAGCACCTACAGACCCAGGAGAAAGTGAGGGTCACACCACAGACTCGGTGGAGGTGGGGCTTCAGAAACAATTTATAACATTGAGTTAATTAAAACTATAAATCTAACAAGCACATTAGTGGATTGTTTGGTGGCCTAAGTTAAGCTCTCATGTCTTCCACATGCATGGAGCCGGAGACCTGGACCACATGAAAGAAATATTATTGATCTGCACACTCACTAGCGTTTTAATCAATATTTCATAGTGTTTAAGACACGATCTAAATGGTTTGCATTGCACATTTATTTTTCCAATTAGACTAATAGCAATGGTCTCGATGTTGCACAGGCAGAAAGAAGTGACAGAATGATGTGGTTATTGCCACAATGAAAGCTTAGGGATTTTGTAATATTAGGAGATGTTAGAATATTATGATATTCTACCCAGAATCTGAAGTTGGATTGAAGAGATTATATTTAAGGCATATGTATCTCCAGACTGAAAAAAGCACAACTCAGTTGTATGAATTGTCCATTGTACACAACGGTCTGAATACCAAAATCGCCATTCCGCTTCAAGTATGCGGGGCCTGTAGGTGACACAAATTGAATAATAGGGAGGAAATATTTGTTTGTGACTTCAATAAAGGAATTTCCCTTATTCTGGGAAGAATGAAAGTAACCGTTTTTTATCATGCTCTGAGGAATAAAGCACCCAGCAACCGGGAACGTTTCCACAACTTCCAATAACGTTCTCATTAGGTTCTTAAAAGGTTCGGTTGCGACGTTATGTAACTAACGTTGCTGTGACGTTGTTATACCGTTGATCGGAACGTTTTTACAATAACGCTTTTAAAACCAAAAAAATACATAACTGGGGAGGACCTAATTGCCTGAAAATTATGCAACAGTCCTCCAGTTATAATTTTCTTATTAATGCTTAATACGCACGCGTAAAATGTCATTTCACAACCTTAGGTGGGAGTATTTCGACATTGTTTCATTTTGGGCTAATATCTCATGCAAAATTATATCTGGATCCATCTGTCTTCCAACCGCTTATGTGGTCAGGGTTGCAAGACCAGACTGGAGTCTATCCCAGGTAATAGGGGTCACAGATTGAAGGTGCACAGTGGACGGAGTGTCAGTCTGTGTGTGTATTATAGTAGAGCACCCACGGGGGGATTTAAACTCCTCAGGCAGGGAGTTCAGAGATTACGACGGTACCGGCTGAGTCGCCCTCCCGCCGAAGCTCTGAAGCATATGTAAAACTGAATGCGTTTGTAAATCACAACCGAGTATTTCCATGCGGTAAAACACTGCACACGTGTGTTCTTAAAGTATACGTCGGAAGTATGTTGAAGGGCCGGTGTGAGAACACGGGAGTTAAAACATTTAAGCGACAAAGACCCCTCCTCCGTACTCCAGGGCACGACTGAACGGCGAGCGCCACGTGACGGACTTGACCGCAGTCGTCGGGGGGGGGGGGGGGGGCACCCCGGGGGGGCCGGCACCCGCGGGGGGGGGCGGGGGGGCGGGCCCCGGCGGCCGGGG
>JAACJT020000016.1:17978493-17995805 GCA_009936485.2 Gymnarchus niloticus | reverse complement strand
AACGAAGAAGGGTATGTATAATGGGTAGAATGTCAGGGATATGCATGTGTTTCATGTATTTGTTTTTGAGTTAATGAAGGTTTGGATGTGTTTTTTTTTTTTTTTTTTTTTTTTTTTTTTTTTTTGCGGTAAAAGGATGTATTCATGAATTTCTGATCTCCGTTTCAGGTATGGAAGAGAGCAGTAGCATCGCAGTCCTACTTCCACACACTAGGGGTCAGCAGGACACCGTGTTCATCCCTGAGAGAGTGGTGACAGTTTCGAGCACAGAGCTCCAAGACTTGGACGGCATCCCCAATGAACACAGCAGGACCGCCGACTCCTTGATCCAAGTGATCGAAAAGCTGAGCAAGATTGTGGAGAAGCCCCCCAGGCGGTGCTCCTTGTCCGGGCAGAAAAGGTCTCACCTCCCCTGCGCCTCCGTGTTGACGCAGGACAGCAAAAACGATAACGGCGAGACTCCCTGCAAAAAAGCCAAAGAGGCAGGTGAACCCACGGATGACGATGGGACCCAGGTGGAGTACGTCCTATCTGGAGCTTTGCGGGAGGGCGGCGCTGGCAGGGTGATCACCTGCTACCAGTGCAGCCTGTGTAGGCACATCTCCCCAACACTCTCCTTGCTGAAGGAGCATCTGCGGCAACACGAACTGCCCCAGGAGCCGAGCAATGTTGTCCTGATGTGTTCGGAGTGCTGTTTCACCTCTCACCAACAGAGGGAGCTGGAGGCTCACGTCAGGCTCCACCTTGACAATGGTGCGGCCAAGGCAGCCACGCATTTGAGCAAGGCGAGATCGGAGAGCGACGCGTCCCCCGCTGACCTGGAGCCCGTGAAGAAGAAGTGGTACAGCTGCGAGAAGTATGGCATGTATAGGTGCCTGATCTGCAGCTATGTCTGCGGCCAGCAGCGCATGCTAAAGACGCATGCGTGGAAACATGCCGGCCTGGTGGACTGCTCCTACCCCGTCTTCGAGGACGAGGCGACACCAGAGGGGGTGGAGGCGACGCCCGAGCCCACCAGCGAGGCCCTCGTGACGGTCACGTCTGTGAGCTGGAAGCCGGAAACGCCGCACACAGCCTCCGCCTTTGAGGTCGAACTGTGTGACCCGGTAGCCAAGGCTGACGAGCAGCCAGAGGTGACGGTTGGGACTGGGGAGGTTGCAGAGGAGGGCTACGCCCCTAAAGCATCTTTTGTGGACGAGCCGGCAGTGGAGGTACAGGTCACCACAGAGCATGAGCCAGAAGCGGCCTGTGCGGACAGCCTGCTCTCCTCCGCGCAAAAGATCATCAGCTGCACGCCCAGCAGCACGGGACATGTCAACGTCATCGTGGAGAGGGTGCCCGGTGAGCCCTTCCTGGCGCCTCCGAGCACGGAGGCGGACGAGAGGCTACTCCCGGGGGAGACGCACCCCGCGTACTACACGGATGAGGAGGTGGTCGTCGGCTTTTCGCCGCCGGGCCACGGGGACTGCGGCGAGGGCCCAGAGCCACCGACACCACCCCCAGATGAGAACGTGCCCCCGGCTCGCCGCCGTACACATTCGGAGTCGCTCCGGCTGCACTCGCTGGCCGCCGAGGCCCTGGTCACCATGCCCGCCAGGGCAGCGGAGCTGAACAAGTCCGGCATGAGGAACCCGGTTGGCCTGAGCGCTCCGAGCCCGGACACGGGACAGGGCCTCCTCGAGGTCGCTCCGCTCGAGGCCTCCCCTCCGACCGGGCAGCCGGCTGGCATCGGGGTGGGCGGCGTCACTCTGGTCGACTTAGGCCTGCAGGCCCCGGCCGGGCCGGGCGTGGCCGAAGGCCCGGCGAAGATGGGCATTAGCACATCCCTGCTGACTGTCATCGAAAAGCTACGTGAGCGGACAGACCAGAACACGTCGGACGAAGACATCCTGAAAGAGCTGCAGGTGAATGCCCAGGGACAGCCGGGCGACGACGCCACCGCGCTGCCTGACAGCAGCCTGGTGGAGGTGGTCCCCAGCAGCGAGAGGCCTTACCGATGCCACCTGTGCTGCTACACCAGCAGCAACAGGGGTTACGTGAAGCAGCATTTGCGTGTGCATCGGCAGAGGCAGCCTTATCAGTGCCCCATCTGCGACCTCATTGCCCATGACAGCAAGGACCTCGAAAGTCACATGATCAACCACTGCAAGACCAGGATGTACCATTGCAAGCAGTGTGGTGAGACATTCTGCTACAAGGTGAGCTCCAGTCCGGTGGCTTGGCCATGAAGGCAGTGAGACGTCACACTGAAGGCTGAGGAGACCAGATTGAGGGCTCCTTATACCAAAGAGAGTCTCAACAAATCATCTGCCAGCTACATGGATTTAGGTCATCGAGATTAAATAAGATAAAATGGAAGGAAACGGAAGCTTTGTGGTCTGTTTACAGGAAATATTTTACATGTTTAACTGCTAGAGTCACTTCCTAAAAGGCTGCTTTGCTGTGTTCTTTATCGGGACAAAGTTCTCAAGGTCTTCTGAGATGAAGTCTGAAGTAGAGAGAGACGTTGTTTTTCCGCATTGATTTAACGGCTGATTTCTGAGAGCTCAGCACCAGAGGCTGTTTTAATTGTTGTAAATGATCACACTTGACTCCATGTAGTAATGAGGATTGTAAGCTGTGATGGTACCATTGACAATACTCCTTCAGACTGTAAGCTGTCTCACGTCCACTATGCTTGCCAATACTCCAGAATGCAAGCCATTGCACGTCGGCTGCGCTTGTGTTAATACTCCAGACTGCAGGCCGTCTCACGTCCGATGTGCTTTAATACTGCAGGCCGTCTCACGTCCGATGTGCTTTAATACTCCACAGAGTCAGCTGAGGAGTCACGAGCGGGATCTTCATGGACTCAGACACACAATAGCAACACTGATGCCGCTCACCGAGAGTACCACAAGCGTGGACGACACCAAAGAGAAGGCCATCGACCAAGGTGAGAACTTCGTAGTCGAACAGCGATGGCTTACATATCTTTTTGTCGGAAGGTCATGTATGCATAGCTTGTTGTGATTTTTCATCATTTTGGTCTGTCTCCCCCTTCCTCCGTGTTTTAATTCGCTACCTTGTCCTGCCCTACATGTTCCCTCAATGGCTCCCACCCACCCCACTCCATCATGCCTGTGAAATCCGTGTCTATGGAAGTGTGTTTACTACTTAAAAAGTTTAAGCCCAAACCCCTAGAACTTTGCAGACAAATATCTGTGATGGGTAAGCCGATTTGAAAGTCGTCATGGCGTAACAAGCACCTTTCACCTTTTCCTGTGTCGTATCTCACAGCATTGATTAAATCGCCATCTGCATTAACTGTGTCCTGAAACCTACTGATTGCATTAGGCTCACTTGATTAGTTGTTGAATGATGTGGGTCGCGGAACCTGCATTTGGACAGATTTTTATTTTGGGCAGTTGGCGTTATGTAAGCCTGCTTTAAAATAGATTTACTATGTTCGAGACAAACAATACCATCAGTAGTTTGCCTTTTAGTCTTTGATTACTGGGAGCAGCCATTGGCTATAAAAGTAAAAAGCTGATTACATTTTAAAGCAGCTAGCAATTGTAAAGATTAACTCCAATAAAAGTATACTATTTCCTTCTAGTTTCTGTGATCATGAGCACTTTAGAATGAAAATTGGTTAGTCACTACTTCTATGAAAAGGTTGTAACATAAGACACTAAATATTTAGGAAAGGTTTATGGAAATGAGGGCCCGGTTCCGCATTTCACTGTGATTTGCCCACTTGCAAAGTCCTCGGCTTGTTGGTTTGATACATTGCTGTATTACCTGGGCCCTGTAATGAGTGTCCCCTCTATCTGCATTTTACGCTTTGCTTGCTAGCTTCAATTTAGGGAAGCGAACATTGTGAGAATTTAAGAGACTGTTTTAGAATATGGCGTTTCAGTGGTGGTATATGAGGACCAGGAGTAAGCCAAAGCCTTCCTAATGCTGGTATCAGTGAGTGACTGTCTTGTAGGTGCGGCTGGGTTCATTTGGGCGGGTCCTGTCTCTCGATGGAGGACAGGATTCGGTGGCTTCACCAGTCTCTTGCGTCTCCTCCAGATTCTTGCAGAGTCTCCTCCAGAGCCCTGCAGAAGCTCTACAAGTGTGATGTGTGCGATTACACCAGCTCGACGTACGTCGGGGTCAGGAACCATCGGAGGATCCACAACTCGGATAAGCCGTACAGGTGACTCCGTGTGCCGTGCTTCCTTCAGCTGAACCGTCACCTCCATGATGGTGCCGGCCCCTTAGTATATAAAGGTTTGCAGGTGGTACATCTATTGTAAAAATAACAGGTTTCCATACACTTCCCTTTAAAGGCATTCCTGGCCTCTTTGGTTACTCTTTCAGTCACTTTCCTCTCTTCACTCCTTGACTGCAGATGGCCAAAGACTCAGATGGTGATTAGACCATAAGAAGAGCAGAATTGATCCAGCACACAGAGTAAATGTGTCGTAGTATACAGAACAGGCCTTGCCGCTGTTTGCCGTGATGTTCAGGAGTGTACCAAGACCCACTGTGCCTTTTAAGTGCATGCTGTACGCGATGCAATAGCCAGTAGCACAGTTAGTGGTTTGCAAACTGTAAGGTTGTAAAAGAGCAGGGCTGAAAGCTCAGTGGTTCCTGCAGTTTTCTGGCCTATTTACGCTCCAGAGCCAGTGGAGTCCCCCAGAAATGGGAATGACTACAGCGTAGTTTCCGTTTGTGCATTCCGACTGGGCTGCTAGCTCTTAAGAGTGTACTTCCTACCCACAGGCATGTAAACTCACCCTCTCTTTTTTTTATTTTTTTTTATTTTCATGTTTTCTTAAAAAAATATTTTTTTTTGCCATCTGTTTCTTTCATCTCAGTGCCGCTGTCTGCTTCATTCGGCACGCTTTGGTATCCGAGGCGCACATCAAAAGCTCGGAAGCTTTGTCCGAGCTTCACAGCAAAGCGCGTTGAACAGAAATCTGCCCTTAAGACACACAGACACACACGTACACGCGTGCTGCATGTAAACAGACGTGCCTGAACACTTTCAGCTATCTGTTCAGTGATCCTTCCCTCATATCAGTATTTTTTTTTTTTTAAGCAAAACAGCATTTGTGCTGTTCCTGTGGAAGTCAGATCGTTTTTTTTTTTTGGGGTTGTCTGAACAAAGATGTGACGGAAGAGAAGTCTCCCAGCAAAATGCAATGCTCAGATCTTTCCTTCCCCCTTTGCTTTATGGATTTTAACTGTGGCAGTAGGGTCAGGTCTGTCTTTGAATGGTTATTGGTCCATCGGGTCGATTGCAGATCCAACAGTGGTGTTTGGGACAGCAGTGTGAGTGAATCTGATTGGCCAGGTCTTACACCCCCCCCCCCCATAGGTGTTGCAGCTGTGACTTTGCCAGCACCAACATGAACAGCTTGAAGAGTCACATGAGGAGGCATCCGCAGGAGCACCAGGCCATGCAGCTGATGGAGCAGTACAGGTGAGGAAGGGAGCAGTCGGGGAGCAGGGCTGCTGGTCCACGTGGGAGCGATGCCGTTTAGTCTGGGTGCAGACCGGCTTGGACAAACTCAGCTTTAAGATGATCCTACTATTGCCCCCTTGAAGGTGAACCTCTGTTTTGGATTTTGAGAATCTCTGCATTTCTCACTTTGCTGGCATCGAGTGGAAGTGAACAGATACTGCCAGATAAAATGGATTTAATGAAGTAATAGATTTAATAAATATTTAAAAATCATCCGGATCAAATATCTTTTGTATATTCAGGCATCACAATATGGTAGCCACATATCTCCTGTTTTCGACGTTAATTCCTAGCCCGTCTTCTGGTTGGCTTTTCACTGGAGGGCTTTTGTGCTCCTTGGACCGTTTGTTAAACGGTCTGTCTTGCTTCAGCGGGAGAGCTTCTGAAGTCGGGAAGAACCTCCGATCTGGGGCATGCGCCGCGAAGCCGCGTGTGCTGCGATCACACTGCTGACGGCTCCCGTCACGTGACCGCCGCTCCTGGCGCACTTGCTGTAATCGCATGGGGCTTCTAGATACGGGCAGACATGGACCGTCTGCACTGTTTCGCACAACCCGGCCTTGCTCACATCCCTTTATCCGGGTCGGCTTCGCGATCCATGGTGTCTAGCTGAGCTTCCGTACCCCGTTCGTACATAATGGTGTGTGACAAACTTCCATTTATGGCTGCCTGACCGTTGTTATCCGTTTCTCCATGTTATATACTGAGTGGTTGAGCTTATCTCACTGAGCTGTCAGTTTTGCTTAAGTTGCTCAGCCTTCCCAAGGAAGGTCCTATAGAACAGCTGTTAGCGTGTCGGCATTCAGTGGCAGCTGTGGGAACTCTCCATGTGCCTGTGTAATGTGCCATACCCCCCACCTCTGCAGGTGCTCCCTGTGTGGATACGTCTGCAGTCACCCCCCATCGCTCAAGTCGCACATGTGGAAGCATGCCAGTGACCAGAACTATAACTACGAGCAGGTCAACAAAGCCATCAACGAGGCCATTTCTCAGAGCAGCCGGTAAGCTTCCCGATCCCATCAGGTTTGTTGCCCCCATGGCCGTGGGGGGTGTCACGGCGTGGCTCAGTTTGGCGTCCGCCCGCAGGTTATCCAGTCTGGCTCAGAAGGCTGCCACCGCCATGGAGGTGATGGAGGATCAGGCGGGCACAGGCTTGTCCGCCTCAGACGCTCCTTCCGAGTACAGTGCCGAGGTGGAAACAACCGGGACATTAGGGCAGCCCCTCCAGGCTGGCGCGGCCCGCCCCCTCACCGAGAAGGCTGGCACGCGACTCGGTGTTGAGCACTGCGTCTTACTCTTCTGCTGCTGTATCTGTGGGTTCGAGTCCGCCAGCAAGGAAAGGCTCATGGAACACATGAAAGAGCATGAGGGAGAGATCATTAGCATCATCCTGAGCAAGGAGCTGCCAGGAGCACAAACCGTTGTGCCCCCTGCTGGGCAATGACAGGCACATTGTGTCCCTACTGGTCCATCTGCATGGTGCCTGCATTTGTTAATCTTCCTCTACTATGGGGTCTGCTGGCAACCTTCTAAGGGCTTGTAAAGACCCTCATTAATGGGAAGAATTGCACTTGAATTTGGGATTTCTCCCTGATCTTGAGGTATTCTCATTCTGTTTACCATGCAAAACTGTCACCTAAATCGCTATAAACATTTAAACCGTTTTGATCTCTACTTCATGTGTCACTTTCAAATGAAGGATATAAACAAGTGACGATGTAATGTTTGAACCGCTGCAAAAAGAATATCAATTTTTATACATTGTTAGGTTGCTTAGCAGATTCGACCTAGTACGTCGATCCCAAATCATTATGAATACTTGGTTTATTCAGTATTGCTTGAATACTGAATTTTGTCCTAATGTTTAAGACATTGTATACCTCCTCAAACAAATTGCTTGCTTTGATAATGGTATTCAGCCCTAAAAGGGTATTGGTGTAATTTAACATAGGTTTTGGTTGGCAGCTTTGGTTAAAATCATAGTAATGTTAAACTATTTATAGTTGAGGTTTCACGCATTTTCACACAAAGCTGTAAATTACCCATGTGCTACTGTATGTTTTACTATTTGTAGTTATGACAGTATTTATTTAATTTATATTTATGCATATAGGTTTCCGTTAGTTGCGTCCATAGCGAAACTTTTCGTACGATATTCTCTCTGGTGCTATGATCTGTCTGAACTGAATGCCTTTCTCCTGACGTGTCCCTCCTTATGGAGAAAGCGGAGAGAGGTAGTCGTGTCATTCTCAGTGAGTTTTTGTCTTGAACAAACATGAAGCTATACCTGCTTATCGCCTGACTGACCTTAAATACAGGGGGAGTTGTTTGCCTTTTTTCAAGGCGATGAGGCCCTCGTATTGATGCGTAATTGCAAAACAGAATGAACACATGCTAGGTTAATCTGATTTATCAGTAATAACCATGCATGTTATGAGAAGTTTAACTCGCTCGAGACGTGGCTGGGTAAAGGAACAGAACACCAACTACCTTGTGCTTCATGGTTCTTGGTTGTTCTACCCACCTGTGATTTTTTTTTTTTTTTACCCCCCCCCCCCCTTCCGTTATGTGGAGGAATTTTTTGGTCCTCCCAACTTAGTCTGCCCTCTGCTGGCTATGTACAATTTTGTCATTTATCCACGTGACAACCATGACTGACACTTGAGTAATTTTCAGCTTCCCCGAAGTTTTGTTTTTTTTTTTTTTTTTCCTCTTCCAGTGTTTCCTTTGATACTTATAACTGACAAAGTCTCTCTAATGGCTAACCCTCAACTGTACATTTCTTGTCCAGGGTTTGACATGTTGTGCTTGTTTGTTCGAATGCGTGCAACTGAACTGTTTAGTTCACAGACGTGGGTATGAATGCAGTATTCACTGTCTTGTGTCAGGACTATTTTATAATTCTTCTCATGAGAGTGGGAGTCATAAAGACATCACCAAGGGCTTGTTTGGCTACCTCTGTAAGATGAGCTTTATAGACACAATTTTATGAAGAGAATTTCAAAATCGCTGCACTATTACCTTTTGCATCAGCTAAAACCAATTGGAATGTACGTCGTGGTTTATTATCATCTCTAGACTGCATCAAAATTACTATCTGATAACTACCTTCCTGTTGTTGCTATATCTGACTTAACTGAATTGTGGTTGTTCCTAACTTACAATCCAGAGTGTGTTGAGTGGAGAGTATGTGACACGGACTGCATTTAAAGTATATGTTTATACCGCCATCCAGTTTTGTGTTTTAATGCGGTTTAATGACCGACTTACCTGATTAGACCTACCGCTGAGCACAGCTTTGACTGCAGACTTGAATGTCTTTTTTTCAACTGGTAGACGTCCCATGTTTCAAACACTTGACTTAAGTCTGCCTCCTTTTCCATCTGCCACGACTGCATTCCTGCATGCTGTAACTCAGCCCAGCTCGGTTCATGCATAGTAGAGAAGCTGATGATTAATTTAGGTGGTGTTGCAAAGTTGGAGAAGGTGAAACTTTATGATGGCAACCCTGTAGTTGTAGGCTTTTTTTTTTTTGCACAGTTTCCGAGAATTTTTATTAAGCTATGGCTTATTTATAGACATTTTTATGTGTGTGGTGACAGTGGGCATGCTCAGTGTGGAATCTGTCTTGTGTGTCTGTATTTCTTTAAATGTGTGTCCAAGGCTCGTGGCTTTATAAAGCATCCATCGGCGCGTGTGTGAGTCAAAGCATCAGGACTGCTAGTCAGCTGATGACTCTGGGCCAAAATGCACAATACCTCCAGCTCATGCTGACCCTGCCTCTTCACCATACTTTCACTTTGAAGTTTTTAATCTTTGTGGGGTAACATGGTCACATATATGAAGCTTCATGCCTTTTTGTTGTTTAAATAAATACAACCAGTGATTGCCCCCCCCCACCCCCGCTGCGTTCTGGCTGGTTGGTCGCAATGCGACCCCGGTGACGTGCAGCATCACGCCGAACCCTGCGTGGCCCATGCCCACTCCTGTGACATTGGGTCCGGCAAGACCATCCGGTCCTCTCGCGTGCCTTCTGTTCCAGATCGTCTGCGTGGTCCCCTGTGCATCGTGGAGTGGGCGGGGTTGTGGGTGGAGCCTCGTCACTTCTGTAGCTGAGAGAGGCCATTTTTGGTGAGACGGAGTTCTCATACGTAACCCAACTTGAATGATAATGAATAACCATTACTGGTAGGGATTTATACAGAATTGCCTATATATAAAATCTTGTGCATAGTATTACAAAATGATGTTTTTTTAAAGATATCTATTTTTAAAACATCTTGTAAAACCCTGTGATCACTAAAGAATGTTCTGTTGTTTTTTTTTTTTGCCAAAGTGTAAGGGAGAAAGTGGCTGTGTAGGATTTTTATTGATTTTTTTTAAATTCCCCTATCCAATGTAGATGAACAGTTTTCTTAATGGTTCCTATCTGCATACCTAAATGCCAAAGAAGTGGCGATAGGACTGACCTTGCTTTTTACGGTTAACTTCTTTTGTGAATATTTGTTATTAAGCTGATATTCCCTGCTTCTGTAGACTGTCTTTTGTTTTGACTTTGCCAATGTATTTTGGTAATAAACACATTGGAAAAATGACTAGGTTGTAATGTAAACCCTTTAAAAGTTAATTCAGTGATTTATTCCCAATACCTACCGCTTTGTGTCATTTGGATGCGGTAATTTGAAGACCACCACCCTGCCACCCCCAACAGGTGGGTGCAGGCCTTGAGACCACTAAAGGACTGGGCCATCACTGTAGAGTTCAGCAGATCCTACCAGCTATAGTCCAATCCTAAATGGAAAAAAATTCACATTTAAATTTGACTTTCAGTTCTTCCCTTAACTTCCAGTTTTGTAAAAATAGTTGTAGTCATTGTGGGGGCTGTACGGTTTCCTTGCACTTCCAGGGTTTAGGGTTCGAACCCCACCTTTGCTGAGCATGGAGCTTGCATGTTCTCCCTGGGTTATGGGCATTTCTTCTCACCGTACAAAGCCATGCAGATTTTCAGTTTTTAATCAGAGTATTTACATCCAAATTTAGTGAGCAATGCAGGAATTCCAGCATATTTTATGTATGGTTGTTCCCTCCTTTAAGAGATTGAAAGTATTTAGACAGTTGGCCAAGTATGTCATTCCATTTGCAAATAGCCAGATATAAGGTGTGGAGTTGATTTCAAGTATGGAATTGGTTACTCTTCACTCTCAATATGGAGGCCTAAGAGCTGCCCCTACTAGTGAAGCAAGCCATGATAAGGCTGCAAAAAAAAAAAAAAATACGTAAAACACTTGTTCAGTTATCGAACATTTGAATGGCTTAATGGCACAAAAATCAACATGCACCAAAATTTTGGGATTTTAGAGCAACTGAAACATAGCCTTGTTTACTTTTGTGACGTCCACACGACATGGTGGCTCCATGATGTCACACCATTGTCAACGGTGGTGAATATGAACCATGTCCAATGCAGTAACATACTGCATCTATGACCACCACCATGCTTCGCAGATGAAGTGGTATCCTTCAGATCATAAGCAGTTCCTCTACTTCTCTACGCTGTTCCTTAGTTTTCACCTGATTTTCAAAATTCAAAGTTCTACACCGCAGAAGCAAAGTGTACTTTTGAGCCTTCTTGACCTGGTTGAACCTATAGATATGCAAATAGCGTGTTGCTAGAAGCATACGTGGGTATGACGTGAATGCTTGAGACTTCAAACAGAGCTGCGTTCCCATGTTTAATTATAACTCACTTTCCTGGTATTCTAGAAGTCTAATTAGCACCTTTTGACACTTAGAATATTGGAATTTAGATGCCAACCACAACACAATTTGGACACTGACGTCTTTTGTCTGTGAATGTGTGACAGGTAGGTAGTTGGAGGTGGATTGCAATTATACATCATACATCATGAGATCATTACGTATTTAGTAATATATATTTAAATTCTAACAAATGCTATAATTGTATTATACACTATAAGCTAATATTAGAACTGATATAAAATATTGCATAGCTTTTTATTCTGAAATTGGATTGCTATACAATATTCTACCAATCACCAAATATCTCAAGCATCTGGCACCCAGGATGTAATGATAAGAGATTTTTAGAAAAAAAACTGCAAATGCAAACTTTCTCCCTCAGAAACTGCCTATTATTTTTATTATACAATCTTACCATGTGCCATAAGGGCATAAAATAAAGATGGAGAAAAAGCTTGCAAAAGAGTCAGCTGCACGAGACATTTGATGTCTGTAAGGTCAACAAGTTCGTGTGTACTCTTTTCACTCCGTTCTTGGTGGAGGTGGTGTTATGGCATGGCCATGTATGGATGTCAGTGCCATTTACTGATCGCGTGACTGCTGAGAAAACTGGCAGGATGAATTCTGAAGTATACAGGGCAGTATTATCTGCTCCCTCATTGGACAGCACTTGGACAGATGGACAACGACCTGAAGCATACTGTGAAAGCAACCCAAGACTTCTTTATTTCAATGAAGTGGAAAGTTCTGCAATGGCTCAGTTGATCACCTGACCTGAATCCGTCTGAGCACACCCTTCACTTGCTGAAGGCAAAACGCTCCAAGAAGAAGTGGGAACTGATGACTGCTGCAGTGAAGGCCTGGCAGATCATCCTCCCAGGAGGAACCCCTGCCTCTGATTATGTCTATAGGCTTCAGACATCAAGCAGTCATTGACTGCAAGGGATTTGCAATCAAGTATTAAGAATGATGATTTCATTTATGATTATGTTAATTTGTCCAATCACTTCTGAGCCCCAAAAATGGGTCGACTGTGTATATAAATGATTTTAATTTTTACACCGCTCACGCAACATTTTTGATAAAACCCTTACATTAAAACTGAAAGTCAACATTTAATGCAAATCTTGATTGTTATATTTTGAATCCATCGTGGTGGTAAAAATGATAAAAACTGTCACTCTCCAGATACGGATGGATGGGTGGATGGATGAATGGATGGATGGATGAATGGATGGAGACACGAAGGACAGTCTAGTTTCTGCTAGCTTTCATCAGTGTAAAGTGCCTGGTCATCTGCTTGTTAGGTAAGTATTGCCCATCTATGCAAAGTAGGGAATTTTGCATAAAGCTGCGGATGACCAGACTCTTCTTGTAAAACTGCTCTTCCAAGCCTTTGTGTGACCCTCTCCCAGATGTCCTAACGGGGACAACTTGTCTCTCTTGGAGAAGTAAGTTCTCTTTCAGCTCATTGAAGTGATGGTGTTGTTATAGGTATTGTGGAGAAAGGGACGTAGCCATTAGTCTTCCAGCGTTTTTTTTTTTTTTTTTTTTTTTTACAAGTGCCTAAGACTATTGCACAGTACTGTACGAGTTACTTTTTCTGCAAGTTCATTTAAATGTGAATACACAGAACTGGAATGTGTCAATTTCAAATAAATTTACACATGTACTGGCAGAAAAAGTAACTCGTACAGTACTGTGCAATAGTCTTAGGCACTTGTAAAAAAAAATGCTGCTTTAAAAAAACAATACCATAAATATTTTTCAGTTATGAATTAACAACATACAAAGCGTGTACACCAAAAAACCCCTAAAGCAATTCAATATTTGGTGAGACCACCAGCATCAGTTCTTATAGGCACGCTTGCAAAAAGGTTTTTCCAAAGATCTAGGAGAGCTTCTGTAAATTTAGGCTGCCTCACTTGTTACTGTCTCTGTTGATGATGATGATGTCCATTTTAAAGAGCCTAAAACTTTTACACTGTTCTGTATTTTTGGGCTTAAACATACTGAGTTATAAATATTTTATTCAACAAAAGAAACTTCGCATTGCTCATTGTAAACCCTTCACTAAATGCAAATATATCGTAAGCATTAAAATTATGTATGTGTTCTGTTTCTTGACAATTTATCACTTTACTGCTCCACGTGGGTTAGGAAAAGAAAATTGAAACATAAAATTGAGTCAGGAACAGAATGTGATAAAAATGTGAAGATGCTCACTCCATTTTGCGTTCGAGTTTGACAATAATCTTTTGTTTAATGCCGTCTCTGAAACACTAAATTGAGCATCTCTTGTCGAGCCTCCTGGTCACAGACAGCAATTTTAAAGCTCTAGTCTTTGTCAGTCATTTTGAAGTGTTATCCAAGTAAAGGGACATTGTTTAAGTTTTCTTTAAATCCTTGTCTCTCCAAGCCTGCCAACTGTCAAATGAGCTGCCGGTTTACTTTTCATGAGCCGTTTATGTTGCCTGTTTCTCCTCCAGAATTCGGGATTTTTCCTAATGGATAATATCTAACAAAATATGACAGCAGTAGCCGATCATGTCCATGGCCACAGTGTAGTGTGGGCCCCATAGAGAGACAGTAGTTTAATAGTTTGGGCTGTGATTTATTACAGTGGTCCCCCCATCACACACACACCCAACAAAATCATTGTGGTATTTCAGTCTGTAAAATTATTGTACTTGTGTATATTTCATGTGCAAATCACACCCAACTCCCCACACCACGGGTTTTGAAGGCTCGTTTAACGCCATTATTGATTGGTTGGTTTAGGATACTCCCATCCACCACAATTTACAGTATGTCCATGTACAGATGCAGACTATTCTGCACGAATGGAAGATAAAGTTTACTGCAAAATATGCTGTTAGCGTCACTCCTTTGGTGCCAGTTACTGATTTTAACAGTACTGTGGGATGTGCGTGTTGGGGGCATGGCTTAAGGAACTTGGATGAATGTTTGGAAGAGTGAAGAAATGGCTTGCTGTGTCCCTGACTGCAGATTTCAGAGTGCTATGCCAGGAATATTCTGTCCAAAAGACTCTAAGACATTTACAGGTTGCTAACGGGAAGCAGAAGGCAATAGCACTTGCAAAATAAAAGGTTTAATATTTCATGACAAAAATTTTAAGACAACCTATCACTATAATTTGCATGTTGCTCCCTATTTACTTTCTGATTGACTGCTGCTTGAAATATTACTGTGATTTTCAGGTGACACCGGGCAGTTTCATGTTTGAGGATACTCGTAGATTTACCAGTGTGTTCCTTCTGTCTAGCTTTCCTGTCTTACCAAAGTGTGGGACCCCTGATTAGCTGCTTTACAAACGAAATTCTTTCAAGTGCCTTCATTTCATAGTTTAGATTTTCTATTTATTGTGTGCAGTGGCAGAGGAAAATGACATCATCTGTTGCTCTTCATTATAATTTATTTCCATTGTTCATTTAATTACAATAAACTTTAAGCACCATTTTTTACATGAAATTCTTTTCCTGTTGATCTCCTTGTTGAATGAAGACAGGCCAGGGCTCGGTGAGCAATAGCTATAAGGATCTGGTAGGACTCAATATTAAAGTTGACATAAACATTACTTGCTGCATAGAAAGTCCCTTTCTGACTGCCAACACCATTGGAAGTACAGCTCTCACTTGACATGGAGTTGGCTGTGAGATTAGTAGTAGTTGCTAACTTAAACAGATAAACAAAACAGACAAATAAGAGAAACAGATCTGGGATGACATCCTGGCACAATGGGTAATGCATCCTTCGGGATTAGGGGTTCAAATCTCACCTATGCTCTGGGGGGAGGCTTCCAGCTCCAAAATCTGTGTGACAGCTTGGCCAGTCTATCTGTTCCTTTTGCTTTGTCAGTAAGCCAGGATTTGAAATGATGTCGGAATCTTCAGTTTGCCAACGTTAAAATATGCTGGCTGTATGAATTTTACTTCAATGTGTTGTGACTGTGAATGAAGAAAAAAAGAAAGTCTATTTGTTGACTTCATTTGTAATTTCAAACACGCTCTCACGTGGTCTCCTGGTCATCTGCCAAGTTAGAACGTTTACAGATCACCTTGCCGTGGGAATCGAGGTGTGTCTGTTACAAGCAGCTAAGAATACTACTGGGAACTTGCGGTTCCTGTTTGTGAATGCTTGTACTAGACGAGTCTGTATATGTTCACCTCCATCATGAACTTGAACAGGCTTTCCAGTGCATTCCAGTGCATGTTGCTTTGGTTCAGAATTGAGGCTGTTTAACACGTTTGATTTTGCTTGGAACACAGAAGTCTTATTTAAAAACATCCAACCAGAGTAATGCATATTGTGATTAAAAACAGCATGCCCTTGTAACTTAAACTGTATTTTACGAGCTCTTTAAAGCATGTACAGCGACTGTCTAAGATCTCCATATATCTCTATATACCTCTAAGTATATCATCACTGTATATGAATTATTTTCTTGGCTATTGCACCTGTGCTGTTATTGTGATCTATTAAGACATGAATTTATTCGCTATGCTACAGAATTATTTGATATGCTTAGTAATTACTGTTGTGTAGTAGTCAGCAATGGACATCTAGCTATGATCTGTACCCTTTTCAGATAGCAGTTAATAGGTGTCTGTCTAGGGTTCCCAGGTCAGTTTAGTCAACACAACTCAGCACAGCTATCCATCTGCAACGATGGTCGATGCTTCTTGAACGCGGCCAGAGTACTGAAGCGGTGTGAGTATTAAGAAAGTAAAGCTGGTTTACGTTCGTAATCGAGAAAAACTATGCACTCGGATAATTAAACCCAATGCTGACGGCTCCATGGGAGGTGAGAAAGGAAAAGGAAATCTGGGGAGTTCATCAGGGGGTCAAGTGGGATGAATAGAGGAAAAGTAGCTGTCTGATTTCCTCTGCATTTTGCAGCAGTTGGAAACGCAAAGGCAGCACTGAGGGAGCTAAGAATGACCGCAATGCATAGCTGCCAGGTCTACAGTCTGTGACTGCCCATCTCAGGCTACGGTTAACGCTGCCGAATGAATGAATTCCAGCGTTGAGTTTAATCGGTTTGGCTTGCACTTTACGCCTACTCTTCTTCCTCAGGCATGTCACCCCCAGTCCCAGTTTAAAATGAGCGTTTTCTGAAAAGCAATGAGCAGGAGGTGAAATTACTGTCTGCCAAGTTCAAGACACGGACACGTTCTTTTTTTTTTTGTTGTTGTAAATTTCACTGTAGTTTTCGCCATCGTGCTCGTTTGTGGAATTTGAGATTAAGGTGCTGTTAGATTGCATACCATGGCGGTGTGCCACAGCAAGGGGTAGCGAGAATGCCACGAGGGACCCTGGCACAGAGCCAAGTGTAAACAGTCTGTTTATAGTTGTAAATGTGTTGTAAATAGCATATGCTGTGTTGTGTGTTATTGCCTCGTGTTGTTTGGTTACTGTGCTGCGTGTTCGGTGAACGATGTATTTATCGTCCATCCCGTCTGAGTGTACCGGGCCAGGGAGTGGCAGTGAACCCGGCCCACTATATGTAGTTTTTGGTTGTAGTGGTGTGAAAGATTGGAGAGTAAACTGCTTGTTTCACTGAACTCTGAGTCCAAGAACCGTTTGCATGCTGTGGCTCAATTATCTGCCAAAAACTGCAGCCTGTCAGGTTAGCTGTCAGGAACGCCTGCATTTCTTTTTAGTGCAGAATGAAAATGTGAACTATTAGATGCCCAAACACATGATACATAGAAAGTAATGAATTGAGTGTGACCTGCTTGTGAAAACAGGGGCACAGGATCACGCACTCAAATGAATATTTTAAATTGGAATTAAGGAAAGAAGTCAGTTAATCATGCTATATGGATGCCTTGGCTTAAATTCCTTCCAGCTGGAGACACAAGGGATGGAGATGAAAGCTGGCTCGATAACTCCTTACGCCCGCATGTGTGTGGTTTGCGTCTTAGAGATTCCAGGCTCATACGGTAAACCAGAGAAGAATCAGAATCAGAATATCTTTATTGTCATTGTAACGAGTACAACGAAATTAAGTGCAGTCCCTGTGTCAGAG
>JAACJT020000016.1:17944963-17978393 GCA_009936485.2 Gymnarchus niloticus | reverse complement strand
CACTGTGTGGCTTAACAAACAAAAACATTCCTCTGAAACTGGTCAGGTACAGAGACTGGACTGAAAATGAGAGCCAAGAACTTTGAAAGTCCTTCAGGTAGCCTGGAGAGCTATTCCTCAAGAATACATTAAAAGAAAAAAAAACGAGAGTCTAGCTCTTTGGAAGCATATGAAGAAATGAGGGGTGGCTCAAGACTTTCACACTGTACTGTACAACCAGCTGAGCCTCACATCCATGTAGTTATGATTTTGAAATAGTTTAGTACCACAAGCCAGGTCAAACAACCACTGAGCTTAAATCGGCTGGGAAGAAATCAGATTTTTACTATTAAAAACTAAGAGAACTGGCTAATGAGACATGAAAAACAATGTAAAAAAATGACTGCAAGAACCAACTGATACATAAGACATGGATATGAGGAGGCCGAAGGACCAAAATAAAATTAGCCAACTTTGGAAATAGGGTTCTGTGGTGAAAACTGAGTCTCCTCAAGAGGAAATGAGGAAGCTATGGCAGAAATCAAAGTTTTGGAAGAAACCGACATAGTTACCCAGTAGTGCCATGAAGCAGATGCAGATGGCGAACATGGAGCTGAAGCTGAGACCCAAATCATCACGATAGATGGCTAGAGCGACCTCACAGTGACGACCCCGATAGCCTTCTGGGCAGTGGCAGGTGAACTTGAGGGGTGACTGGGCAACACAGGTGCCACGGTGGCAGGGCCGGCTGGCACACAGGGTGTACACACAGAACTTTCCAGTGGCATTCTCCCTCATCATGTGACTCGGTGGGCACCTAGGATGAAAACAGGGGCATTGAATTATTATTATTTTACTGATAGAGTGGCTGAATGGCAAATCCTAATATTAAAACTCCATGTTTGCCATGATACGACTCTGAGAAGTTTCTACTGCACTGAAGAGTCAACACTTACACTTCATACCACTAAATGTAATAATATATGACAATCTGTCTTCATTCAAAAGAACAAGGCTTAGTGTTATATTTAAGTGAATGTGGTGCAGCTCATGAAAAGGGTCACAACTTGGTCAACTGCACTGATCCAAGACTCCAAGTCTACAGTGTTGCCCTCCTTGCCATGATCCAGGGATGATCGTGAAAGTGAGCAGCTTGATCACTCAACATGTAATTTGAAGGTTACAATGACTCCCCTTTTATTTATACTAGAGGTGTACACATCAGTAGTGATGGGACAAGTGAGGCTTCAAAACACATGGTGGCTGAGAGTATCCTGAATTAACCATTCAATGCTGAGGCTAAATGATGCTTCAAAGCTCATGTTGGCTGTCAGGATTCTCCCACTCAACAGTGGTTTTGAAGGTGCATTTTTCCCATCACAACAAATCAGATTCCTTATTAAGATCAGAGCAAGGCGCAAAATCCTGTCTCCAGAGAAAAAGGATTGGCCCATACACTGATGAAGTCACAGGTGGAGCGGAGATTTACAGCTTCTCAGGACTGAGACATCTAAAGAAAGAGTTCTGGGGTCAGTCTGTGCAGTCCCCTGGTGCCGTTGGCTTACTTGCACTCATGAGCCCTCCATAGGTCAACACAAGTAAAGGGGGGGCTGCATTGGTTACTTTTGCAGGAGTTGGAGAAGCAGCCCGCAGAGACGCCCTCGGAGCTGACGAGCGAAGCCACGTCTTTGCTCTGACCATCCAGAGGTAGGTATTGATAGTTTAGCCTCAAGTCTCGCATGCATCCTGAGTGAAGAGCAAGAGATAGGTGCACCCTCAAATAGACGCATATGCTGCTAATTGATGGCCACACAATGCCTTGTGTTAGAAGTCCATATGAGTGGCGGCCTATTGTAAGTACCTTGGAAGCTCTTGTTGCCGAACGGAATGGAGCCACCAACTATTACCGTGGCGGGATCAACTACAATTTCCCGACTCCTCCCTGGGGATGCCGTCACCTCTCTTCTTCCGCCGCCACCATTCAGCCGCAAGGTCACCTCATCGTCGTAGCGCTCCAGCTGGACCTCGTGCCAATCCCCATTGTCCAGGCGATACGCAGGCAGCGCCAGGCTGTGGTCCCCATCTCCAAGATTGTAGAAGACGACTAACAAACCCTGAAACACCTGCAGTGTGCACCAAATAGATTATCTCAGGGCCTCGAACAGATCCAGCTGGTTAATCAGAGAGCTCCACAGCAGTCAGGGCTGGATTTGACAAGCAGCTACTCTAACAGAATTAAACATACTGTCCATTTCATCTGAAACACTGGCACAAGATAATACAGAATTTATTTATTGAGCAACTCATTTCAACTTCTTCTCTGCACGTACGGATGCCCAAAGTGAAGTTCCTTGCCTGTTTTGATGTCATGAAGGCAATTTTCCTCCATTTTGCTTGTTCCCAGTACTCCGTGTGAACATTATCAAAAGACAACAAGCTTCATTGATTCTGCCGGCATCTCGATTGCCAAAAACCTGGACAGACCATTTGAAAACAAACTTTTCTGCACACTTTGGCATTACATCACAGGATGCCAGCAGACCTAGCTTTTCGATCATGTAGCATTAGAAAGAAGTAGCCACAAAAAAGCCATTTGAATGTATTCCTTATACTCGTGTACCATTTTGATACCTCAGATTCCAAGGGGAGGGAAAATGAATGTCTCAACTGCACCAAATCATTTGACTTTCACTGAGAGACATCCGGCACCAACAATCGAGTAAAGAAGAAACAACAGAAGGGATCTGAATCTGTTGATGTAGGTACCATTCCCAAAAAGGGGAACTTCATAAATGCTTAAGGAGTCCCACTGAGCATAATTTGTAAACTCTGACTTTAATTCAGTGAAAGGAAATCAGAGCAGGTGAAACAATCACACGTTTCTCACATGAAGCTGTGGATATTGCGACGGGAAGATCTAATTCACCCCGTTCTCTATCACCTCTCTGTTATCTGCTGAAACTATATGAGAAATTGTATTAGCAAATATCTTAAGATTGCCCAAAGGGATCTTTTTTCTAACAAGTGTGTTCTTTTTTGAGGCTTCTTAATGAACTATTAATTATAGCTGCTTCTTACAGGCAGCAGATACTTACCCTGCTAAAGCAGGTTTCAAAAACTGCCTATTTTGCCCCAATTAAAGATGAACCGGTCTAAATTCAGTCTCGGCGGAAGTGAATGTGAAGCATTCCCACCGATCTCCCATTTCTGTTCCCCGGCTGACTTAACGTAGCTGTCGGATTTGGAAACGGACCCAGTAGTCTGCCTCATTTATGCAAAAGATAAACTAAAATTGCTGCCTCCTTCGCTTCCTTTTCTGACCGCAGCCTTGCCTCATATTGTTAGGCTAGTGGACACCTGTAGAAAATATGGCAGAGCACTAAAGCAATTTAGCTGGGGGTGATGGACCGTAGAACATGTTAGCCGATCTATGGCCCACACTGGCGCGTTTTTGTTTACGTTTCTGGGTCCTTCCCGGCTCTTTAGAGGTATCCTACGTTGTCATGGCTGAGGAGTGCCTGAACTGACGCCTGAGAATGTGCCACTGTGTACAGAGAGAGAGGCAGACATCCCTTTGGAGGTGACCAATGCTCCGGCATTTGGCCTTGAGGCAGACCTTGTAGACCATACGTGCAAATGAAACAGGAGCAGAAAACAGGAAGTAACAAAGAACATAAAAAGTCCATTAGAAAGGAAGTTCTTTCTTAGCAAAATGAAGGTAATTGATTTGTAAATATCTTACTGGAATCAAGAAAAAAAAGGTTACAAAGAAAAAATGATTACGCTCCTACTAAGGAAAAAAGGTCTAAATGAAAGGGAAATTGCTAAAAGGGTTGAGTGCCCGGAACTACTATTAGACACATCACAATGGGCTCTGAAAAGCTTTCTGCATAACACAAAAAAAGGACAGACTCACAGCTGATAGGGTGGAATAAGTGTGTGCAGGGAGAGAGTGAACATGACCCCATCTTCAGAAATATTACTGTGCACTGAAGTTCCCTGGCAGGGTCTGTTTGGGGCTGACAGCTCTGGGTAAAGATTTTCGTACGGATGAACCGCAAAAGGCGTGGATGAGCCGTGATGACACTACATAATGGCCATCTCAGATTTCGTGGTAGTGTGAGTGGGAAGGAACAAACGAGGACGAATTTAGAAAGCAGCAGATGGATGAGTACACACGAATTCCTAGACAATGCATAGCAGACCGTTCCACCGAGCCCCACATTAAACTATTTTTACATCAACTGAAAAAAACAATAATAAACGGAATCTAAGACTATTAAATCAAAGATATTACGTTCTTCCAGAGCTAACCTGCTACGCCAACCTGGTAGCCCTAATTTAGACTCAGAAAGCACTAGTGAAGGCAAGATGTTCATGGATCAGAAACAATTTCATTATCAGCTTTGCTGGCCAATCAGGAGGTTTTCTGAAAGCGATCACACCACTCACGAAAGACCGTGAAAGACAACAACACTGGACTCACGCCAAGTTTGATCCATCCAGCTGATGCTAATGAGCTTGTGTAGGATATACAGTAGTGTGCAGAAGTCTTGTGCCACCCCTAACTTCTCTGTATTTTGCTTCCAAAGAGCCAGGCTTGTATTTTTTTAATGTAGCCTTGAGGACCAGTTCTCCAGGCTTCTTGAAGGACTTTCAAAGTTTTTAGCTCTCATTTTCAGTCCAATCTCTGTACCTGACCAGTTTCAGAGGAATGTTTTTTGTTTGTTAAGCCATACAATGACCCACATATGAATCATTCAAGCATAACAACGCCATCTAACTTAAGGCACGAACCAGTGGAGAAACAGGTGCAGATGATTACAGATGAACAGGTGATGTTGCAATAAATCACTGTACTTATCGTCCCATTTCCCCAGTAAAATATAAATAAATGACGGATGGCTCAAGACTTTTGCACAGTACTGTACATGTTAACAAAACATGATCTCCATGATCTCGAAGGGGAATTCATTGAGAACAAGTCCAACTTTCTTAAAAGCTAATATGCGCCAAAGAGTCAAAACAGGATTTAATCTGTTCTGTTATCCGTGATTTTTTTTTTTTTGTTCAGAAAACCTACACAATTCATATTGTTGGCAGCACAGAGAACGAACATGACGTTAATGTTGGTGTACTATTGTTATAAGATGGAGTGGACATGGTATTACAAAAACATAGACTGTAGTAAGAAAGAGAGCTGGCTCACCTCCAGTCTTAGGTACTCGGTCCTTTCCTCAGAGACCAAGCTAAGAATGATGCCGCCATTACTCCTTGTTCGCAGCAGAACTTGTACATGTGTTTGACGAGCCGGGAGCAATGACATCACATGCAAGTGAACATGACTCCGGCCATCAAAGGAATATTCTGGAACCTCTGTAAGTTTCAATCAGGAAGTGGCATTAACTTTAATTTCTTTATGATGAGAAAATTAACTCTTGTATGCATCCATGCGCACAGTCTATGCAGCCTGATCAAAGAATGTGCCATTATATCATCATCCATCTGCTTCTGTCATCAGAAGATATTCTATTCCGATTTGTACTGGGCATCTATAGAGAGGAGAATTTGTGTATTCTGCCTCCTGCTGGTGCTTCTGTGGTCTCACAATTAACGCCCGACGCACGTAATCGAATTGTCGTCAGTCTATCAGGGTGTTTATATCAATACTGAATCATGAGGCTAATATGAGTTCTTGTTGGCGGGGAAAGTGTAAATCTAGACTCGGGGATGGCGAAATGCACACTGGGAATTGTGCAAAATCTGTAGTTACCATCCACACGTCACACCATACTGCGGGAAATGGAATACTAAAACGTTAACTTGATTTCTTCTGAAAATGAAAGAAGCATCATTCAGTTAAGATTCCTGAGGTAGTATCCATGGATACCACAAATGCGATAATACAACATTGGTGTATTTCCCTTTAGTAAAAATTTAGGCAACGGTAGAAGATTTCTTTCTTTTGTTATTAATTACATGCACATTTCTGTCAAACCCTAAGCAAAACTAAAATATGTCCACCTTTCACACATTTTACACAAAAACTTTACACAGTTTCCAAAAAGGAACGTACCACACAGGTTTGTTCTCACTGCTTTCAAAGACATGCTTACCTAAACCTCCTTCACTTGTATGCATATGTTACTTAAAAACATAGTCTAAATGGAAATATGCTTGTGTACACACTACAGAATCACAGCAGCTTGTACCACAAAGGAAACACTGCCTTTGAATTTCTATAAAGACTTTCATTAATTATCTAATATGACTTTTCAATTTCCTTTTGAACGTTCATCCCCCTTTACTGGTGACAGTTATTGCTGTTAAATATATGCAGCTGTGCCAAAGGACTTTTATTCCATCTTTAGTTCCTAATTATTAATTTTAATTATTTCTTGATGGCACTGAATATCGAGTGTGGTGAGAAGAGAGCTCTATGATTTTTCATTTTACGTTTTTTAACCTTTATCGTGAATTTTACTTTGTCATTATCTGGCAAAAACTGAACTACATCTAGTAGCTGTGTATGAAAAAGTAAATGTACTGCGTAATTCATGTATAATACTCCTTTGATACCTGTTGTCAGTCACAATCATACAGACACTGCGTTAACCATTCAATTCACTGTATATAATGCATATACAGGCCATCTATTTTTTCCCTCTGTTACAGGAAATGACACCAATTTATTTCAGCTGTCCAGTAAGACTCTTTATGTTGCTTCTAGGAATCAGAAACCGTGTGAAACATACAGCAACATCAGAAAATAAGTATATCTGTGTGAAACACAAAAGCTTAACCAGGCAACACATAGCACAGCACAGCAGAGCACAGCAGGGCACAGCGGGGCACAGCAGAAGGTACAGCAGAACACAGCAGAGCACAGCAGGGCACAGCGGGGCACAGCAGAAGGTACAGCAGGGCACAGCAGGGCACAGTGGGGCAGTGCTGGGCAGAACAGACCATAGCAGAGCACAACAGGGCACAGTGGGGCAGTAAAGGGCAAAACAGACCATAGTAGAGCACAACAGGGCAGAACACAGCAGAGTACAGCAGGGCACAGTGGGGCAGTGCAGGGCAGAACAGACCATAGTAGATCACAACAGGGCAAAACAGGGCAGAACACAGCAGAGTACAGTAGGGCACAGCAGGGCACAGCGGGGCAGTGCAGGACAGAACAGACCATAGCAGAGCACAACAGAGCATCGCACAGTGGGGCACAGCAGGGCACAACAGGGCACAGCGGGGCAGTAGAGGGCAAAACAGACCATAGTAGAGCACAACAGGGCAGAACACAGCAGAGCACAGCAGGGCACAGCAAACACAGATCCACCTGGAACTGCAAACCTAATAGAAGGTTCTGTGCCAGAGCAGCAGCTTTTTCAGCTTTGAAGTTACATACCCTGCTGGCACTGTTGCCCCGAGAACCCAGGTGGACACTGGCAGTTGAAGGATCCCCATTCCCCCAGGCACCTTCCTCGGGGTCCACAGGAAGGCTGTCCCATGTTCACACAGCTCCCATCTGTCATCTGACATCCCGGGGAGCTGTTGAGGGAGTCTGCAGGAGAGCCTAGATCATAGAACTGAGGGACAGTGGGAGAAGGAGAGTGGAAGATATGGAAGGAACATGAAAGAGACCAAATGAAGAGAAGCCCTCAAGTGGAATTCACTTTGAAATTTCACTTTCAGCATGTTGTATTACAGCCTGCTTAACAGACAAAGTTCATAGAAGAAAAATGGCAAGACAAAATACATTATTTAGTTTATTTCCCACCTTGTCCTTCACATATACTTAGAATATCCATCCTACAAGCACAATATGATGTGACTGAAGCTGTACGAGAACAAAGAATCAGACAGGGCTAAAACCTTCATGCACAAACAACATGCAGAGCCTTGAGGTCAAACTGATTCTGTTCAGTTCTCTGTGTTAAATTATAAACATACAGTGCTAATATTCTACAAGAGCTGGATACTAAAAATTCCACCAAGTCAGTTAATAACAAGTGTCAGAGATATTTTGATACTTTGCAGGTTAATGATTTTCATCTGCAAGCATCTGAGGTAGGCTCAAATGTGCTCAAACGTCTCAAACCCGCTCGTGCGACAGAACATATTTACAGAGGCTAATAATAAAATTAAAGTGTAAATCTTACAGAGTGTCATTTCCACCAAAGTGAAAACAATGAAATCTCCATCAGGAGGTTCTGCGGTTTAGATGAACAACAGGGAAGCATGAACTGTCCATCGCATCACAACAGTTCCTGACAAGTGGGTTAATTGGGAGGAACATTTTTGAGAGAAAATCTTTTTGTTCTTGATTTTGTGCATCTAAGTCAGCAGCAGAATTAAGAAGCGGGGGGGGGGAATGTGAAGGAGGCTGTCTTTGGCCTTACAGCTGAAGACAGAGCTGTCGGCTCTCGGCCATCTGGCAGAAATCAAGAGGACACTGGAGGGTATTCAGCAGTGGAGTTTCACCGCCTGACTGACGCCGTTCAGTACCTTGCTGTCCACCACTAGATTCCGGATGCAGCCCGTGAAGTGTCTGTGCTGCAGCTGAGAGTAGACATATGGCAGATTTTCATTGACCCCACCCAGCTGCAAAACCTGGTGCATATTCAGATATCTGAGGGCAAAAAAATCAGTAGATGCAGGATTCAGCTACCATCCACTGATTAGTAAGAAGGACAATCATGCTTTTCTAAAAGAAGCTTATGCATTAGCTTAGTGGCTTCCAAACCGGAGGGTGCGCCCTCTAGGGGGGGGACACGGAGTTCCGCTGGGGTGTGTCGTGTGTGTGTTAATCTATGTGGGCATGTTGAGAGATAGCATGGGAAGGGATGCTGTAATGCAGTACTATCTGCTAAAGGCGTACGTGACGGACAAAGTTTGGGAGCCACTGCATTAGCGAAACATCGATAAAACGCACACACACACAGGCACAAGGTATGCAGTATGGAGTACAGGATGAAATGTCTATACCTTTCTCTGTTGGGTGTAACTCCAGTGACCTCACAGGAGTGGTCCCTGGTTGTAATCCAGCTCCCAATGCCCTCCATCTCCATGACAACCGCAGAGGAGCAGCGGTCCAGAGTGAAACGCACCTCCTGAGCAGAAAGGAGCAGAGGGGCAGAAGCGACCGTAACTTCAGTGAGCCTCGCACAACTTCAGTGCCACAGTCCTGAAATCTGACGGACGAACCTGTGGCCACATTTCGCCAGACTGATTTTCACTGCAGCGCTGAACTCAGAGTCGAGTATATAATGTGCAGTAAGATGAGACAGACAGACTTTTTTAAATAGATGTCAGAAGGAGAAATTGGTCAGATGTTGTCGCACAGGTGGCTGTGAGCACGTCGCCACAGAAATACTCACCTTACCATTACTTCTCACATCCAGCCGGTGCCACCGTCTGTCTGCTATATTGATGTTGCCTGGCAACTGTAACACCAGTGTGCCGGAGCCATGGTTAATCTTCAGGGTGGGTGTTCCATCAATGATCTCTGACATGGAGAAGAAAGTCTTCTGATAGTTTTACACACCTCAGGATCTCCAACAGGAAACTATGAATTCTCAAAGGAGCTTCACACAGGTGACTTAAAACCAAAGGTTAAGGGGTCACAGGTTTTTACTTCATTTTTATGGGGTTTTAAATTTACTTTTAACAATCCTGTCTTCACTTTAAATAACCTTGTAACTAGTTATATACAAAGACACGTAAATTTGGACATCTGCCACAGAGTCATTACTGGAAAGAAATCACAGTCTCAATCAATCTAATTTAGGCTTAATTTGGTTACTGGTAGAAAGTAAACTAAAAAAGCTCAAAAACACACTAAATGAGTTTCTCCCGAAGCGCATTATAGATTGTTTTTGTGGGTTGATCCGACACACATTTTGTGCCTACCCATTCTTGTTTTTCTATAAGTATTGCTACTTTGCCGCGAGTGTAGGCAACACTTGACCTCTTTAATGCTAGCTAGCCGAGGCAAACCTTTGAACGTCAAGAAAATGACCAAATACTGAATGCTGAGAATGGCAAGGCTGAAGAGACCAGCAAAAATAAAATGTGCATACAAAGCACCATAGATATCATGAAAGGGTCTTTCATATGAGATGAATACGGTACGCTCAGACATTCAAGACCCTAGAAGCCTGCCTTCAAAGTGCTTCCAGTCAGGAGTGACAAAGAGTTAAGTGAGCGATGCTGAATGACCATGAAGGAAGTGAACATGTCAGTGAGCTGCTTACCTGCTAATTGATGTTAATGTGACAGAAATGCCAGGAGGGGGATGTATGGTCTAACATCACACGCCTCTGTGTTAATGGACTTGAAGAAGAGCAAATCACATAGCGCATGATGAGTTCTTCAGCTCTGTCTTTGTCCGGGTGTTTGCGAGTAACACACTTTCTTTATAGCCCGTGCTTAGCTGTCTTTGACATTAGTAAGGATAATGGTAATGATGGACTGAAAAGAAAAGATTCGAATCTGGGACATTTAACGGAGTGAAAGCGCAACTCATTTCGAGCGAGCCATTAATGAACAAAATAATGGAAACGGGAGGTTTCTGCGTGCCGCATAGAGATCACATCTGGCTCAACCAAGCTTCTTTTAATAATTCTTGAGGAAGACAAGATGAGTTTTGAGGAAAGAAGAAAGTGAAATTTCGCGAACCAGTACGTCGGTGTGTTGCACTTTTGAGAAAGCTACTGCAAAGTGATTCACGAAGAAAAAACCTTTCGGATGCAACCCTGTCGTGACACAGAACATCACCGATTCCCCTGTAGTACTCTGATAAGAAAATGGCATGCCTGAGAATATTCCATAAGTTGTCCAAGCAGATCCTACTGTCAAACTAATTTAGACTGAACTAAAAAAGTAATCTGCTCGAGTCTGCTACCCTGGAGAATCTTAGAACCAGTCACAGCTTTCTGGATGTCACTTTTATTTCCCAAAACAAAAATGAAACAGTGGAAGAGGCTTGTATCGCAGCACAATGATTTTGTTGCAAGAGACATAGTCGAGTGACTGTAAAATTGTATTCCATCCTCACGCAGAATAAAGTGATGAACATGAACTCTGGGTATGGGAACAGGAGACACATTTCAGAGTAATATTTTAAGCATTAACGAAACATTCACTGGCTCTCTTCTACTGTCTTTACTGCAGCACTGGTGTGCTGGAAACCCCTTCCAAACAGAATGCTTCAACTTTGCTTTTCCGGCTGCTCGATAATTGCAGCCATCCAATCAGAGCGCACTCCAAAAATTTAGGCAGAACCGTGCTCACAAAGAACTCACAAAGCTTCCGCCCACGGAGTATTCCAGATACTGCAAGAGTGCAAGGCACACAAGACCTATGTGTGAAATACTAACGAATTATCACCACCATCCCCTGAGATGCCATCGAATGCCGCGTTTGCACATAGCAATTGATTTTAAGCACATCTTGTTAAAATTTTAGCCTAATTTCAAATTTAAAATTACCACGTTATTCTCTTTTCAAGATCAGAATTTGAATATATGCCAGTGTTACAAAGAAGTTCTCCGCCATCCATGTAGCTGATCTGAAATATCGTACTGAAAGGCCTGGATTATGTAAGACGTGTCACTCACTTGCCAATCACATGACTTCCACTGAGTCTTTGGCAACATGGCCCTTTCCAAATGCCAAGTCTTTCTGCGGCTTTTATTCAGCTGACAAATGTCCCACTGGAACACCATGCTGAGTTGTACTCCGCCATATTACCTTTTTGTTGTAACGTGTGAATGTTCTGGAAGGTGCAGATGAAACTCTACCTATAGCCATGAAGTCTTCAGGTTCCCAAGGCTGTAGCTGGCCCACTGGTCCACTGTAGAGCAGCAGCCCATCTGCAACCTCAGTGATAAAATCCAGGGAGATGTGGCTCTCAAAGCACAGCATTATGGGAGGGAACCAAGCATACCCATCGCCATGGAAACTGCGCTTGGTCTGCTGGCACTCGGGGCCCTCAAACTGTGAAGGACATTGGCACCTATGGCAAAAGGAACACAATGGTGACACCAACTCATACACGAAGCCTAGTTGCTCTCTTATGTCCCCATGGAGTCTGTGGTGACATACTTTTGCATGATGAAATACCATAATTGCAATACCACAGTATACAAGCTATTACATAGCCAGAGAAAAAGTAGTTTTCCTGCAGGAAGCAATTTTCATAACAAGCCCATTGCATGAGCAATTTGTAAGTTTTTTTTTTTTTTTACCTTTAGACCTTTAAAAGAAGGCCATTTTGATTTAGGACCCTATTAACGAACTCTGAAGTTCTCCGAATTTACTCATAAAAAACCAAACACAAAGCTGCTTCTGAATTAAGCGATATGCTCACTGCAGGCGGACACGAACTTTGACCATCACCCTGTGAGAAATCCTCAAGTGCAGAAATACTTCCCCAGTTTTCATCCCTTCAGTATTCTTCACCTTCTACACCTACTGTTCTTGTCAATACTCATGTATCTATACTGAACAGTACTCTTCTCTCACACATACTAACACGCAAGCAATCATCTTTTTCTGAGGAACGTCTCCACCGTACTCCAATAACTTTAGCTGATTGAACATTTGGGTCTTAGAAAGAAATCATCTTTTGTACTCGGCTCTCCTTTTGAAATCGCTTCCTTCTTCATTGATAACATCTACCAATTCTAATTCTACCACTTGCAATGCTGCACTCATGTATACCCAATCTGAATTCAACTTCACAGACCGTCCATTCACTAAGAAAACTGTTTGTTTTGCTGTCCGCATTTGCACGCTCATTTCTTCTTCAAACCACTATAATGAATTTAAATACTGTCATATACCCTAAGCCTATTTCCAGTTTCTGATGGGATGATCTTGGGCTTTTGTTCAAGTCACTTGTTTAAAAGCTGAAGGGGAAGTTAAGGTTTATCTCAGCCTCGCTTCAGCCAACGGATATGAAAAATAACAAGAACAGCCAAACGGTTGCGCACTCGGACTCGTGCAGTAACGGTGTTTGCCTTGTATCTCTAATAACAGCAAGCTGTAACCAAAAGTACTGCCATGTTTACAAATGATAGTGTGGAGACACTGTCAACACAGCGAAGCAATCGGATATGGTGACAACGTAAATTCATCATCTGAGATCCAAAGCTATTCTGACATAAACCCGGACAGAACCCTAAACAAACCTGGCAGATAACGTCTTGTCGAGATTCCGTTCTGTGCTCCTCTTGCTTTTTTCCTAACATTGCCCATCCCAAGGAAGCACGAGTTATTTTGTTCTGTTCGAATGTTGTTTTGCTTTCATTAAGGTGCAATTCTCAGCCAGGAGTGATTATTTTGAAGAAAAAAAAAAAAAGGAAAATTGCATAAACATTAAACCCCAACTGAAACTGACTTTCGCAAATCCATAGCAACAAACTTGTTGAAGGTTAAGATAAGTCGAGCATTTTACGGAAAATAAATAATTGTGATCGTAGCATAAATTTACGGAATTGAATAATATGTCATACATGTTTTGATTTCACCAAATAGGAGTTACTATATGCTTATTGCTCTCTGCTAAACTCAAGGAAGCTTGGAATTGTGAGATAAATGAAGCAGGAATGAATAAAACTTAGAACAGCATACATTAAATCCCGAACATTAATGTGTCACCACTACTCCAGGCAGCCTGAGGTTGCTTCCTCTCATCAAAAAGCCATTAGTCTGTTTTTATTTTTCACAAGCATACCCAGACATGACATCATTTGCCTGCATTCAGACATGCTTAGCAAAAGAGTAACGAAAGTTAAATATTTCACACTATACTAACCGATTTGCATATTTGTTTTACTCAATCTAGTTTCAAATTCTAGTTACAGCATAGGCTACATTCTATGGATCAAAGATCGAAACACACCTTTTGTATTTTAGTATACTGTATTTAATGAAAAATAACGCTGGGTTTGTCTTGTAGTCAACTATGCTTGGTTTTCAGAGAAAAGCAGCATTTACTATCATTGTTACTCAAAGATTTGGGTTCTGCTCCCAAACATTCGTTTGTATTTTATTTCATGCGGTACATTTTCATAAACACGTAGTCAGACCCCATAAATTGTGCCCACCTAGAGAGACAGTTTAATATCGCTTTATGCAGGGACACCTCCTCCAACTTCCGTCGGGAACTTTGAAACTACCGGGACATGTAATCAATGCACACTGGATGCTGGAGCAGAGACTCGGGCCTGGCAGAAAGGCAACACAAACAGCAGTGCCTTCTCTGTTTCACGATCCCCGAGGGGCCCAGGAACAGCCCCAGCACTGGTAGAGCGTGTGTGAGTGTGTGTGTGCGTGGTAGGGGGGTGGGGTGATACAATACTGTCACATGCTTAAGGTACACAGTATAACCAAACACTTTTTTTCTGGGCCAATTCTTTTCCCAAATGGAGTACTGCTGTGAAATCTATGAAATACGGCAGATGAACTGTACGAAATGTAATCAGTAAGCAATTCAGTCCTGGGCTTCCTCCAGCATTCCTGTAAATTCTGTTATATCTACCCACCAAAATTCACCCAAACCTGCGTCCGTCACATGATAACAGCCACATGGCATTACCCATCTGAGCAAATAGACTCTATATAAACACAGAACCACAGGAAGACCAGTGCACAAACAATGCAAGTTAAAACCTTGTAATTCCATAGTGTCAACGTTTGTTTTTCAGTTTCATAGATTTTTAATGGAAATACTGCTTATAAATGCAGTAAAAACCAAGTGTGTTAGGTTAAATATAACATGCATAACTCATATTGAACAATTTCCTTCATTAAGCCTACCTGAATCCGATATTTTTCAAATTGACTTTTACACACGTCAACATGCCTGTGTGTCCTTTACTGTGCCCAGGGACTGTTATTATCTTATTTGATTCCTCTAAAATTACTTATCTGACAGTTTCCTATATTGCAGTTTTGATTGTTTGCACATGCTGGATATCTCAGTTCGGCAAAATGTGCCATTGAAACCTGTACCATCCAAATCACAGGTCTCTGCCCTTAAACACGCTATCATGCCATGGCAATGATAACTAGAGACAATATTGTACATGCAGATAATTAGTGCAACATCCTAATAAGGATTTAAATGATGCAAATAAATAACTCATTAAACTTATACACCATCCATCCATCCATCCATCCATCCATCCATCCATCTGTCATTCTTCCATACAATTATCCAGTATAGGGATTAGTCTGGTGATTATCTGAGATAACATAGGGCAAAAGATGCTCATTCATTAAATAAAAATAGCCATTGCTTTGCTGGACATAATGAGGTTTTGTGTAATTAGGAAAATAGCACTGAGGAAAAATTTGAGTATAAATATCTCAGACAAACTAAATAGCATTCAGTCCCTTTCAACGAATAGTGATAATGTAGGTTGTCTTGTCATAAAGGTGTTTTGGGAAACAAAGTTTTATTCAACCACTAACAGAAGCTTAAATTCCACCTTCATTATTACCCTAGAGGCTATGCACAAAAATATCAATGCATATCATTTGAAATTAAAAGTTTTTCTTTGAAAATGGCTCTGCTGTTGTATTAACCCCCATGTCACCTGTGTAACTTTTAATGTCAAAAAGTTAAGCACCCTGCTAAGTGTCTGTGTACTTTTTTTTTCACAAATACCCAGAACCTGCCAAATTAATTAGAAAGGTAATGCATTAAGTCTCTCGTATTGTGAGAAGAGGAGCTGATGTTGACAAGCACTGCACTGATGCCTGTTTTAGTGATCCTTCAGGTTAGCCAGAAGGGGTGACCCCTGTTTTGTCAGCCAGACGACAGGGTGAAGTAGACAATTAGTGAGCAAAGGACAGGCATTTGACAAGGTCTACTTGGGTCAGCCAAGGGTGAGGAGTCTCAGAGTCTACACTCACAACCAAAGGGTTCTCTCTTATCACCAGCCAACTTAAGGCAACACACCTGGTTTTGCTTTTCAAGTCATTTTAGACCCCTTGATGACAATGTTGATGATGATGATTAACATGTCATGATGACATGATGGCTCGGTGGGTCTCAAATCCCACCTCTACGCTGCATGTGTGCAGTTTGTATGTTCTCCCTGTGACATGTTTATATGCCCTGTGATAGACTGGCATCCTGTCCAGGGTGTACCCCTGCCTTGTACCCTATGCTGCCTGGGATAGGCTCCATGACCCCCCTTTCCTGACCAGGATGAGTAGTTAGATGATAGATGGATTCACTCATTGACCAACCAGCTAGTCATGCTGCTGTGTATAAGTCACTGAAACAATTTTTCTTGACTAAAGATTTTAAATTACATGTTGTGTCCCTCCTGCCTGCTTCTGATCTAGACTATAATCAATAAAGAAAACAAAAGATTACACTTAAAAGGTTGCCTTCGAGAAGCTAACTTATTGTCACAAACATTTTAGATATCCTTCATACATATATACAGCTGATTGACTGATTGATTCGGTCAGAGTAAAAGGGATTCTTTTATTAAATATCCCATTTCTCTGAATTTCATCATTCTGTAATTTTGTTATACAAACTTAGGCTTTGGAGTCCTTCCTAATGACCATCAAAGACAGTTATTACATCAAGTAAATTTATAAAGCCATGCATACGAATCATCATATCAAATAAAGTATCACGGTGCAACACCTGTCATTGTAGTTGCTTGATGTTCTCCTCCAATTAACTCCTGAATTATACGAGCAATCCATAATTCAGTATGAATTCAGCTCCGAATGGTCTACCATGCATTTATCCTCTCCAGGACAAAGTAGAAATAGCAGAATTTCCTACAGATAGTTCCTTCTTTAGTCATTCAGGCAGATTACAAGCAGACATGCAATGAAAATGTAATTGAAAAAAAATTCTAGTCAAGAAATGTAATTTTCCACATTAAACACAAACCTCATATTCTCATCTTCCTAGGACTGTCAAGAGTAAGAGAAAAATCCTGCCATTAGATATTCTCGCCTGATTGGACGCTAACTGTTCACGTCGGTGACACCTTGGTAGCTCCAGCTTCTAGCTGTAAACAAATGTACGGCATCCCTCATTTTGCATCCACTCTGACTGATAAGACAAATGCGGCCTTAAGTATATCATCTCCGTCTATGAAGATACACCAGGATATGTACCTCATCTCAACTGCATCAACTGTGGCCATCACTGTTTCTATAACTTGTCACCTCATCTGTACCAGCCATGTGAGTCTCTGATACCTAAATATAGCCATGGAATTTGCAGCTGTTCACCCCTTCAACGAGAAACAAATGGACTTTTCCCGATTGAGACGGAGGGCTGTGCCCCCTTCCGCAGACACTGCTGCCTAGATGTATGTCTGAGCATGCATGAAAGAAGTGCGCAGGTTAGGCAGAATTTATTCGGTTCTAAAGTATTATTTCTTAGCTACGTTCGGTATGACGGCAGCTTGTGAAGTCTTCAACAGTCAAACCTGGCTCAGGGCGATGGGTGACTGGAATATGTGGATCATTATATTGACAGTGCGAGTAAGCTATACGTTGTCTTCCAGCATGTTTCTGACGTGACTGCAGGTTAGTAAACATTTAACTCCATCTATATCTGCTATGGTTAACCTCACCTGAATATAAACTTGACTCTGAACAGTCAAGTAGTCTATGCTGCGTTCTTTACAGCTGTCAGCTGCGAAAGCAGAATAGCATGTATGTTCCTCAGGCACCAGCAAGAAGATCTTGTTGTCATCCTTAATCCAGTTGCTTCCTCACTTTGTTATATAACATGCAAGTTGTACTTAAGGTCCTCATTCAGTGACCTTACCTGTATCCACTCTGGCTGTCTAGACACACGCCTCCATTGTGACAGGGGTTCTGGTGGTACGAGCCGCACATCTTATGCACCTCTTCCCGCCCAGCGCAGCCACACACAGCCGCGGCCATCACCATCAACGACACCAGAGACACTCGCCCGGAATCCACCACTGCAGGCGTTTCGCCTATCTTCAAGTGACCCGAGCAGCCACCACTGTGTCCGCAAGCTACGTCGGCACAAGGGTCCACGTGAACATGGCTGACATTCACCTGAAGAAAAGACTGCAGCTGAAAGAAAGAGAAGAGAAACATAATAACTAATGTAAAAAACACTTGAGGACCTAACATTACAGTACTGATAACTAGAGCGTAAAGAAAACCGTACACCTCTCCACCGGTCCGAGAGCCTGGCCATACAATACTGATAAGTACAGAGTAAAGAATACCAAACACATCTCCAGAGGTCCGAGAGTCCAACAGTGTAATACTGATGTCTATAGAGTAAAAAGTAGTGAACACCTTGCCACAGGTCCAAGAGCCCAACCATACATTACTGATAAGTAGGCTATAGAGTAAAGAATACCATACACCTCTCCACAGCCACGAGAGCCAGGCTGAACAGTATTGATAACTATAGCGTAAAGAATACCATACACCTCTCCACAGGTCCGAGAGCCCAGCCAATCAGTCACCATTTTCTTTCGGCTGCTCCTGTCAGGGATCACCACAGCGGACCAACAGTCTCCATCTCCTCCTGTCCTCCACATCTCACTCTGTCACTCCAACCACCTGCACGTCCTCTGTCACCACATCCATTAACATCCTCTTTGGCCTTCCTCTTTTCCTCTTGCCTGGCAGTTCCATCCTCAGCATCCTTCTACCAGTATACCCAGCATCTCTCCTCTGCACATGTCCAAACCAACGCAATCTCCCCTCTCTGGCTTAGTCTCCAAACCATCCAACCTGAGCTGACCCTCTAATATACTCATTCCTAATCCTGTCCATTCTCATCACACTCAATGCAGATCTTAACATCTTTAACTCTGCCTCTTGTGTTTTCATCAGTGCCACCTTCTCCAACCCATATAACATAGCTGGTCTCAGTGCCATCTTGTAGACCTTCCCTTTCACTCTTACTGGCACCTGTCTGTTGCAAATCACTCCTGACACTCTTCTTCACCCACTCTACCCTGCCTGCACCTCTCCAGAGTCTGCTCAACCCACTCCCTACTCTCACTACAGATCACAATGCCATCCGCAAACATCATAGTCCGTGGGGGCTCCTGCCTGATCTCGTCCGTCAACCTGTCCATCACCATTGCAAATAAGAAAGGACTGAGAGCTGATCCTTGATGTAATCCCACCTCTACCTTGAACACATCCATCACTCCTACCGCAGACCTCACCACTGTCACACTGCCCTCGTACATATCCTGTAGCACTCTTACATACTTCTCTGCCACTCCCGACTTCCTCATACAATACCACAACTCTTCTCTAGGCACCCTGTCATGTGCTTTATCTAAGTCCACAAAGACACAATGCACCTCCTTCTGACCTTCTCTTTACTTCTCCATCAACACCCTAAGAGCAAACATCGCATCTGTAGTGCTCTTTCCCAGCATGAAACCATACTGCTGCTCACTAATCATCACCTCCCTTCTTAGCCTAGCTTCCACTACTCTCTCCCATAACTTCATACTGTGGTTAATCAGTTTTATCCCTCTGTAGTTACTACAGTTATGCACATCACCCTTATTCTTAAAAATTGGTACCAGTACACATCTTCTCCACTCCACAAGCATCCTCTTGCTTTCCAATATTGCGTTAAACAATCTGGTTAGAAACTCCACTGCCATCTCTCCTGGTCAAACAGTACTGATAATTAAAAAGTAAAGAATACACCTCTACACAGACGCAAGAGCCCGACAGTGCAGTACAGATAACTGTAGACTTAAGAATACCATACATCTCTCCACAGGTCCGAGAGCCTGACCATACAGAATTGACAACTTTTCTATTCAGCATCTCTTCAGATGTGCATCTGAGTGGTAAAATAAGAAGAGGATAGATTTTCCCGGCAGTCACAAATTTCAGTGATAACTACTTAATTATTCAAGATTAATCTGATTGCCAGTGTAATTCAATTAGTTATATAACGTTTTCTATATTAAATTTTTGATAGAACTAAAGCACCAGATTTTTTTTTCCCAGACAAGCAGCACCGCATCATAAGTTTTGAGAAGAAAAATCTCCGATGATTCAGTGATTAACGACATCTGCTTGTTCTGCCTGAAATGTGCTCTGCAGTTAATCTTTATGTTTCAGAACTAGAAGCTTACAGAAAAAAAAGGCTTCCAGGCATAGCTGCTGACTCTGTCACAACAAATTACCATCTCCTCCTACCCTTAGCTAGTCTGTAAGCTGCTACCAGCTTATCAGGCTGATGTTAGAGTGCGTGTTGCTCTGAGTTTAATAATAGTTCATCCTGTGGAATTCCATCATGCCCACCATCGCTCTGTATGTTAACTGTAGGCCTGACTGCATGCTCCTCAGAGCCTCAGCACTTTCGTTCAGGGCTGTTTGTCTCACGAGTCGGGGCGACATTGACATGCTGTATCTGTTTTGAGCGTTTAAGTGTCTCCGCCCCAAAAGGGAGCGGTAGAATGGGATGCTCAGGTCCTCCTTCCCTTGGCAGACCCTTCCCAGGTTAGATATAACCAATGCATGGGGGAGGAAAGAAAAAAAATCACTCGCTGTGCACCCAGACTCTTGATTCCAGTTCAGCACAAGCGTCTCCCACTGGAAAAGTAATTTGAATTGCAAATGTGTAAGCTAAACCAGGTGAGATAAGAGTCTGCCTCCCCATCTACATGTTTAAAAACAAACAGCAGTGATGTATTAGATCAAAGGCAGGCAGACACTTGGTACCAGGCACTCACATTAACTTAGAAGACCACAAAAAATACTCTTAATCCAACTCTTACACCTTCTCCCCCCCACTTGCAGACCAAAGAGGTTTACAAGAAATCTTTGCACTGCGGGAAGGCCTTGCATAAATAGTGTTGAGACACTCAAAGGCCCTTGGGCAGACATGACCTGCAAAAGGAGGGAACACACTGAGGCGCTCCCCAGAGACACCAGCAGAAAATTAGTCATTTCAATTGTAATGGAAAAGTCTCCACTGCCCCCCTACGCTATGCTAACCATATTACATTTTACAGAAAGACTCAGGCTATTGTGCATACTGTGTCTCACAGGACCAGAGATGCTCATGGAAACCTCAAGCACTTAGACTGCAATATTGTCATGCACCTGTTTCCTTATGAAGCTTCCCTAATAACGCAGCCCATCTGCCACACAGTGAACAAGCCTGCAAGGAAAACCACTGAACAGCTAAGGCAAGCAACAACAGCTGAAATAGTCTCCTCTTCTTCACAAAGTCTTTGTTTCTGTAGATGCACGGACGTTGTCACGCTTGCAAATCTTCAGCGCCTCGCCGAGTCATCGAGTGGGACAATGCAGAATGATTTTGTTCGAAATTTCTTTTCTGAGTCTTGCTGGCAGGTGTAAGAGAGGGCCACTGTTACACTGGCGACCGCAATGAACCTTTAAGAAACACTTCTACGCCTCCATCTGACTGCACACATATACAATGATTCACTTTCTTTCTGGACGCTGTGGTATGTCATACACACAGTCCAAAAACAAGACCAAATGGCAAACAGCCTCTGCCGGAGACAGAAAGCTTTTAGCTTTCGGTCCCAGGTGAGATTCCCCTCCCAGGAACAACTGCACACTCAAAACGTCATACATATTCTCAGAGCCATCTGAAGAGATGCGCATAGAACCAAGGTGAGTACTGTGAACAACCAGGAGCAGGATACAAAAATTCCTAACATGAATGGAAAACAAGCAACCATACAAGTTAACCCTTTCACGTATGGTGCTTACTATAGTGGACAGCTATTTAAATACATAATTTGCAAAATTTGCTATTGCAAACTAGTTCAAGGATTTTCAACCAATATGGATCATTTTCAAATTAATAGTTGTATGGAATCCTCTTTAGGCAACGTTGCTGTAAATCACTTCTGAATATTCAGAATATTCTTTTTTTAATCCTGAGAGAAGAATAGAGATTTTCTTTTTTTAAATGTTGTCTCAGCCAGTCATAAATCATGCATGAAAGGGTTAAAAATAAAATGAAAAATAACTTAATTTTAGGGAAATATGTACACATTTAACCAAGGAGAAGAGCCAGGAACACAGTGAAATGCATGAAGTACCTTCTGCTTGTGAGCAGCAAGATACCCATGAAGCCTCTCTGGTTTCTGATAGGGTGCGCCGGTCACAGAGAAGTAGACATCCAGTGTACGCTCTTGCACGTCCATCACGCTGAAGATATTTATCTTGTCAGGGCTGGCGGGCAGCATTTCAGACAGAAAGTCCCGGAACAACTCATATCGGCTCCTCGCATTGGCCCGGCGCTCGATAAATTCTTTGGCTGTGATATCTACATCAAAACAATAGAAGAACTCATCTATTATTTACAAGGAGATGCCTCTTTTTAACAGTCTTTCCTTAAAATGGAAAATAAGATGAGGGCCAGAGGCAGGACGGAAGGATTTTTTTTTTTTTTTTTTTTAAAACTGAAAAAGATGAAGACCGCTTTAAGAACTGAATGCATTATGTGGTTGTTTTTACATTCAAACCACACACCATATATAAAGATAAAATTATTACAATGTTGACTCTTCACATAAAAGAACAGGAAGGCTTTGAGCTCCAGGCCAGATGATAGGGTCAAATATTCTTTAACAGCAAGTGTGGACTGTGCCTTCCCCTGCTGCTTAACCAGTTAAGTGAGGTTTCTTATATGTGTGGTAACACTACGAAGTGGAAGGAACGTAGCACTGTTTGCCACTGTCCCACACCTACAGCAGTACGTTCTGAGAGGCTAGTGAATGCTCACAGAGGAAATGAATGCAAGGGCGCCCAGTCGCAGAGAAGACAATATCCACTGAGCAATGGCTTGACGCATTTAGCATCAGGCTTCAGTCGCTTGAGCACTTCCTTTTCCGAGGGCAATAAAAAAAACATGCAGGCAAAGTAGAGGAATTCAAGAACTCTTTAAAGATAGTGTGTGGCTCTGTGGTTTAGATGCCTGTATGCTTGTTTAGGAGGTTGCTGGTTCAATACCCCCCCCCACTGCAGGGTGGCCATGTCACCATTGGGTCCTTAATCCCAATTACTCCGGGAGTGCTAGATGCTAGCTGACCTTGCACTCTGATCTCAAAAGGTGTTTGCATGGGAGAGCACAATGGGACATGATGAAGCTACTCAACTTTTCCCCAGGCATGAAAAAGACTAACTATCCCATCAAATGAATAGGAGGAACAGTGGGAGGTGGCTGTATTTAATCTGGTCCAATTTCCAGAACTGAAGAGAGAATTTCCAAAGCTCATGGAACGCGTTTTTAATTTGGAGCCTTTTTACCTTTTTACATCCCATATAATGAGACTGCATAACAGAAGGTAACTGGCAGTCTTAGCTGAGAAATCTTACAAAACGGACTGAGTTAGTTTGGGAAATTTGCTCTTCAATTTCAGTACATTATGTCAGTATTTACGACAGAAATTACATCAATCTCTTTTATTGCACTTGTTCAGTCAGGGGGGCGTTCAAAACAAATGCTAAACAATTCTAACAAGCCCGACTTCAGGATTTGAATCCTGAAGTTAGGCTATGACTTTTGTTAAACCCGCTTTCTGGAATGGACTCCAGGTTAACTTTTAACTGACAAACCTGACAGTATTAGGAAAACCGATGAAAGGCAAATATTTTTCAATATTATGTATCTGGAGTTTTGCCAGGCAAGTTTATTAGATATAATCATGCTCGTTTAGCATAAATTAATGGCAGATTTGTGCTAATTGCCTCGAGTTTTATTGAAATATTGTCAGAGGACAAAACCGGACTATGATTACAGTTCCCAGAACTGCAATATCAATTGGTATATTGTATTTTTACAATTAATAAAATGATTATGCAAATTAATATTGGGCAGCAAATAAAAATAAACCAAGTTAAAGTACCTTTATCTAAAATAAATACTGATAAATAAATATTCCAAAAAATACAAGAGAAATCTGAAACACACTGTCACCGGTGTGTTTCAGAACATTAACATATCATGAACAAATTATTATTAACACGTTCTACATGAAAAATAGTTATTAATAATTATTGAGGTCACGATTTAAATTATGTTCATAGTTCTATAGATGAATGTGAAAAGATAAGCTACCAAAACAAATTATTTTTTTATAAATAATAATAAATAATAACATTTAAATTATTTCAAATGCAACTTATGTATTCTGTCCTTTCATTGCCTCCTTAATAAATGGTGAACTTTTTTAAACCACTTTCTATATTTGTCAGGAATAAGGAGTCATGTAACATCTACCATTATGCAGAAAAAATTTGAAAAAATTGAAGAAGCATGGATGTACTCATTACCCAGGTATCATCCTTTCCTATAATGCTCCATGTAGATTTTTTGAGTTTGTCTTGGTTTTACATCCCTGGAAAGACTAAGTGATGACAGCATTGCATCAAATCAAAAGCAAAACAGAAAATATGTCTGAATGTGAATTTTCAAATGGCACATCTGACAGCTACTGAGAGTCCCCTGGGGATGGACAACATCAGAAGATCATCCTCACCAATAACAATCCATCGTCCAGCTCAGACTTCTCAGGTGCAACTCCGCTAACGCCAAATAACATGCCGATGGAAGGTGTGAGGTTTAAAAAAAACAAATGCATCATCTTATAACTGAGCTGAGCAGATGGTGTATGGACTGTACTCCAGAAAAGAGGTAAATTGGAAAAAGAGAGAAGAAATTAAAGAACTGGCCAGAGCCACAACTCATACAAAATAGCAGTGCAGCCTCATGTCAGAATTTCAGAAAGTCAGAAATAATGCTGACATTATTTCTCTGTGTTTCTTGAAACGGGGGGGTGGGGGGGGTGTAAGAAAACTGAGTTATTAAATTTCACCTGATTGCACTGCTGCACTTAGCTTAGACTGTTCCCTGAGGTTAGCAAGTGCTTCTGAACAACCAGCTGTCTCACTCTGTTATAGCCTCATACCCTTTAAACTCGAATCCCTTTCCCCTCACCTCTAGGGCTAATTGATTTATTTGATCTTGTACATTTTTAAGTGGGATTTTATATGTTGAGGCTACTAGCAGTCGTATTTAAAGCTCATCTGTCCAGCCCGTTTGCAAGAAGTGCAAAGAAAAGCTCCTGTTGGTGCATGGAGGGCACCCTAGTGCACTGCTCGGCTAAAATAATCGCAGGCATATTAACATCCATAAAACAGAAAAAGTACAAGATTTGGTAGCTTCCACATCTAAAAACAACCAACGCATAAAAGATAATTAATTATTGTGTTTCATGTATGCATGACAATATAACATGGTATATTATCCTATGTAAATATAACAGCATATTATAGAATCTCACACACAAAAAATTATGCACAAACATGTCTGGCTGGTGTGTTATCCATAATGGGTGCAGGGGCACGGTAACCTCATACATCCAGTACTCCACTCTGCATGTTAGACTCTGCATGCTCTCCCAATGCACTCTGACTGTCCCAGTGTCTGCCCACACACCACAGATGTGTGGCTGAGGTGTCTCTGCATTGCCTTAGTGTGCTGTTGCATGCGTGTGTCTTGTCCAGGATGTCGCTCTGCTTTGAGACCTGTACTTCGTGAAATAAACTCCAGGCCCACCATAAACATACTTTGGTTAAGCGATAATGAATGGATGGATATTACCCAAAATACAAACATGCTCTCCAAACACTGCAGGGCAGTGGGGAGCATCTTTATCTGTTAATAAGACTTAAAAAGACTCAAAATCGTTTACTGATACTGAAGATAAAGAACCATAATACAATAATAAATGGAGACAAAATCCCATCCCTACAGAGTATTTCATGCTGTTGCTCTCCAAATATATATGCAGTTTAATACACAATGTGAGCGAGGGATTAGTAAGGCACAGTGGCTCAGCATTTGGCATCACACTATTAGGGTTCTCCTTGGATTTGAGTGGGTACATTTCTCATAGCGGCCAATGCAGTCGACTGCCATCTTATCCAGCATGTCCCCTCCCTCATGCCCTATGGTTCCAAGGTAGGGTCCAGGTTTACCATGACCCTGTACTGCACAAGGGGTTATGGAAGTAATGGAGGAAAATTTCCACAGTGTAATTTAAACCCAACATGGATCTATGTTCATCTAAAAAAAAAAAAAAAAACTTAACTCATGAATTCAATCAGGCACAATAATAAAATCCTTCTGTTTTCTACCGTTATCCTGGTCAGGGTTGTGAGAGGTGGGGCAGCACAGACCACAAAGTTGAGAATGCCTGTCCATTCCAGGGCACACACAGTAACACTCACACACCAATTAGCCTAATTGCATGTCTTTGGACTGGGAGAGCAAGCATGTGCAACATGAAGAGAACATGAAAGCTCCACACATACAGAGTGGATGTGGGGTTTGAACCCACACCTTACAGGTATGAGACAAACTTGCTAGTCATAATAGCACCCAGCACACCTATAATCTAATGAACTTACACCTACATTACCAATAAATCTCTCACTGTAATAGGTGGTGTGTACCTGCAAACTGAAGCGAGGCTGAGTTATAGACAGCCTCATCCCACAGGTCCTTCACACGCACGGTCACAGTGGACACAACGTCTGGCCACACTCCATCTGACACATGCACCCTGAACTCATAAGTCCCAGCGGGGGTGCCTTCCTTCATCAACAGCAACCCCGTCCGCTTGTTCAGAATGAAAAAGCTGCCGTGAAAACAGAGGTTTAGGGAAAAGAAAAGGGTGAAATGGGGTACTCTGCAAAGCTCTAAACAAATTTTTTGCGCACTCAATTTTTTACCTACTTTGATAAGCCCTAAAATGCCAGTGCATGGTGAAGTGTTATGTCTTCCACACAACATTTACTAAAAGAACAACAGAGAAAAGTAATAAACCTTTTACGGTAATCCACTACTGTTCAGCACCAAATGTTCAAAAATATTGACGTTTAAAGTGAAATAACCTATTCTCCCAGAACTCCTTGGAGCTCATGGGAAAAAAAAAACATCGAAATACTATACAGCTAATACACTGGAATAGATTAAATATCGAACTGTCCATGCCAGTGTTCCTGGGGAAGGAAATATCTTTTTTCCCTTCTGGGTTTCATTGAATGCAGGGAATTATTATGATTAATAATAATAATAACAGTAATAATAATACCGTTACCTAGGAACATGTCCCTCAAAAGTATAGGTCTTATTATCCCAGTCATCAGGGTCCAGGGTATACACTTTCCCTAACGATGTGGTTGGCATTCTTCCTGTTGATAGAATAGCAAAATATTCATTTGTTTTTGCCAGATGAGTTTTCATTCAGGGTTTACAAGTGACTTCAAAACTTTATCAACCTGGTCTAGTAAACACTTAAAATTCAAGGACAGATTAAGACTACTTACAGAAGACCTTTTAAGAATGAGAAAATACATCATACAATGGCAAAAAGCATCTTTGCCAAAAAAGTGTTATGACAGATCTATTGTACTTGCCCTCACCATTTACTTTGACGACGCTGAACTTTTACACAACAAAGACACCAACATTCATTTTCAGAGTGTGCTCTCAGAAGAGCTTGATTATCATACTCCACTGTGGTGAAAAAAGGCGACTGTAAAATACCAAACTACTCAAAGAACATAAAAACAGAACAGGAAATGCTCAATGAATCAAACTATTAGTATCCACATACATTTCACTGGGAGGAATGGTTTAACAACAAATAAATGACTGACACCGTCAGGAAATCTCACCTCTGTGACTATGGACGTAGACTTCCTTCTCTCCAGGCAGATGTGGATGGTCATTTTTGTCACCGATGGCAATGGTGAGTGTGCTGGTGACAGTTTTACAGGGTCGACCGCTGTCTTTCATTATGATGGGTAGGTAGAACTCCTTCTGTCTCTCACGATCAAACATGTGCAGCGTTGAAATTGTGGCCGTATTGTTGCCGTTGTCTTGCAGAAAGAAGTCACCTCTGTCACGGTACTCAGGGGGAAGAGAAAAGGAGAAGGGAGGGCCATTTTCAGCAGAGTCCCTGTCAACTACATGCAGCAGCATGGAAGTCTGATTCATTTGCACAATCTGGGGACCTTGTGTATTCTCCCACACCACTGGCATGTAAGCCACTTCAAACTCTGGTCCATTATCATTGACATCTAGCAGGTCCACCTGAATCGTAGCACTGCCTGTCTGTGGTGGATCACCTTGGTCTGTTCCCAAGATAATTAAGAAATGTTGCTCCACAGTTTCTCTATCCAGTGGGCGGGCTACAGTGACAACTCCATCCTGGTCTATTGAAAACTGTTTGTAGGGATCAGAATCTGCCAAAATGCTATAGATTATCTCCTGGTTTGGACCTGAGTCTGAGTCTGTGGCCATGACCTTGACGATACTGGTGCCAACAGGTACGTCCTCACGTAAAGGTGCTGGCAAATAGAAATGGGGAATAAAGACAGGGGAATGGTCGTTATGATCATCCACATCCACAATGCAATGGATTAGGCTATAGAAATCCAGGTCCTCAACCTTAAGAGTAAGGTTGAACCTCTGGTCGCTGGACTTTTCATAGTCGAGTTTTTTCTTCAGGTGCAGCGTCCCACGCTGTTCCTGCCGGTGGCTAATCATGTAGAACTTTTGTTCTGGGTCACCACCCACAATGCTAAATGTCAGCATGGCGTTCTCCCCAGCGTCTTCGTCGGTGGCAAACACCTCCAGCACTGCCGAATTTACCTCACTATTTTCGGAGACCCGAGCACCACAGGAACTCTCGAGGAACCGCGGGGCATGGTCATTGACATCAGTCACCCATATGGTAGCAGTGGCTGTGCCTAGCATGCCCCCTCCATCTTTGGCCTCCACCACCAGGAGGTACTTATCCACCTTCTCCTGGTCAAGGCTGCCCTGTGCCACTAAGACAGTGCCTGTGTTTGCATTGATGTCAAATAAGTTTACGTTCAAGCCATTCTTGATGTTTCCCACGATCTTGTAGGTTAGAACAGCATTCTGTCCCACGGTACTGTCGTCCATGTCAGTAGCACTCATCTCCATAATGGAGGTTCCCGGGGGAGAGTTCTCCGGGACATGTCCGTGGCAACTGTCCGGCATGCAGGTGAAGTCAGGTGCATTGTCGTTGATGTCCCATACGTTAATTATAACATCGGTGAAGCCGGTGAGACCTTCACCACCTTCATCCGTGGCCAGCACCACAAAACGCCAGACGGCCCGCTCCTCACGGTCAAGAGTCTTCTGTGCGTAGATCTTCCCTGTGACCCCATCGATGACAAATTCATTTTCGGCTCCCTGACCATGCAGGGAGTACCTGAGAGCCTCCTGGGACGCGTCTTTGTCTGGGTCAGTTGCAGTTACCTAGCAGATCAAACAATACATCATCTTTTGACTTGACAGCTACAGTGGCATGCAAAAGTTTGGGCACCCTTGCTTAAAATGTCTCCATTTCTTTACCATCTGTTTCATTAATCCCTCTTGAAGCGGCCTGTTCTACACGTATGGAATTTTTTTTGCTAATTCACATTCCTATCACAAACATGAAGTTAATAACATTAGACTGACAACATACATGTGATTTTTCCACCATTCTGTTCCCAGACCCACTCATTCCCCAGCACGTCACACACTCTACAGTGTTTTAACAACAAGTATTTTAAAGTAATTCTAAGTACGGTAAAGGGGTTGTAGATTATTTGAATGACATATCCGGCATACATAGACATCCTGAATTTCAGTTTAAACAAACAAGAACAAATTGCAAACTAGGAAGGTAAAAAGCATTAAATCACGGTTTGAAAAAAAGACCGGTACCAGACTATCATTAACCAGCCTAGGGCTGAAAAATGTTCATATTTTAACTGAAATTAATGGTAAAAAAGCTGTACTTTTATTCATTCTAGCTTGCTTTGATATTCTATTTTGATATTGCTTTGATTTTTGACAGAAGCTGCTGAATAATACCCTTATTACATTACAGCGTGACAGTATGTATTCTGGCTTTCAGCTATAGATACAATAATTAAGGCATGATAGACGACATAAAAATGCACCTCTGTCTAGCATTCCTGCTTTAATGGATCTAATGGAATAGTTTTCAGTCACATCTAGCCAATTATCTCAGCTAGAATCTAGTTAAATTTTAATTTTAGGAAAAACTACATCTTACGTATCTAAGAGTAAGTAGAAACCAAATAATAAATTGCACATACGGAAAACCCTGGGCTAGCCATTCAAAAAAGTTAATAAAATTTCAAATTTATGCAAAATACAAGAATTTTTTTTCCCCCACATTATCTTAAGATAAATTAGACACATTTCACGCTTGAATTAAAAAGCTGCTTCATTCCTCCAAAATTGAATTATTCTTAAAATTCACACATTTGTTTTTCACGTAGTTCAATTCAATTTGCAAACACCTTATTTTCTGTTAATTCTTTTATCTGAAAACTAAATAGTGAGCAAGTGCATATTGAAAAAACAGTCTGACAGTTCTTCACCCTTGACAATACTCTTTGACCCCCAGTTAGACCCATCAAGCTAACGCTTGGAGAGGAATTTACAGTCCTGCCACCAAATCTATTTAAACAACCAATGGTCTAAAAATGAAACCTCCAGCATTAATGCCCTCTGGTTTTCTCAAAACAGGCACACGTTTAATGCGATGTTGCATTTATATCCTGCAACAGCACACCTTGCTCTGGTGCTGTGGCCTTTGGTAGCAAGCATAGAATAAATGAAGGAGAATTGAAGTTATGGAGGTCTGGCAATTTACAACACCATTCAAAAAAGTTCCTTTTCTCCTCCAGAACTTACAGACTGAATGCCACCTGTCGCTGAATCAAAAGGCGTCTGGCCAATTTAAAATCAGTCTGCTTATCTAGATCAATGGGCTTGGGGAAACGTAGATCTCAAGCTTGATTAAATATATCAATGATGAGGCTTAACAACTGAAAAAGAGATAAGCTCATTAGCCGTGGCTATGAAAAGACACAAAGTCATGAAAACATGCGAACTGTTTACTTACCTGTGTGTGTATTTTATAGAAGCATTCATTCAAATATGCTTCATCCTTTTTGCTTTATGATTGTGTTTGGATGTTTATTTTAACTGTCATATATGGTTATCACGAGTTTTTTTTTTTTTTTTTAATGTTGAAATGGCTTGTAACAGACCTTATGGAAAATTGTGAAGAAAAGGAAGATAAAGGATAGTGGATAAAACTTCCTACAGATGCCCTGCATAAGGAATTCTAAATCAAACAACGACGCATTTCTAATAATATTACTCCTTAACATGACATACTCCCATACATGACAACGAGGCTTACTAAAATGGGCAGCATCCTAGAAACACACCTGAAGTACAAATACAGGGGAGCCATTCAGTTCTTCTGTCACGCTGCCGTAGTACTCATTCATTGAGAAGACCGGCGCCTCGTCGTTCTTGTTGAGGACATTGACGTTGACAGCGGCGTAGTCCTCCCACTTCCCGTCGGAGGCCAGAAGGAGCAGCTTGTACATCTTCACACGTTCAAAGTCAAGTGGCTGGGTGATGAAGATGGTGCCCACCTCTGGCTCCACATCAAAGACGCCCCCTATGTTCCCCGACGTGATCTGATATCGCAGCTTGGCATTGGCCCCTAGGAGAGGTCATGATGATACCATTAAACTGCATCACTGCACACTGTTTATATGCTTCTTTGTCACGGGTTCATCAACTGGGCCATTTCGGTTTCGTGTTCATCTGGTATACCACTAGCTTACCTACATCCTAAGAGGCTAATACTGATGGCAGAGTTCAGCACAGTTATTTAAAAAGAGCACAGACAGAACAGGATGCGATGTCAGGGTAGCTAGGCCTATAGGTCCTTTGACTGTGCTGGACTGCACCTCATCATCATCCCTTCCTCTTTTCCTCTTGCCTGGCAGTTCCATCCTCAGCATCCTTCTAATATACCCAGCATCTCTCCTCTGCACATGTCTGAACCAACACAATCTTGCCTCTCTGACTCTGTCTCCAAACCGTCCAACCTGAGCTGACCCTCTAATATACTCATTCCTAAACCTGTCCATCCTCATCACACCCAATGCAAATCTTAACATCTTTAACTCTGCCACCTCCAGCTCTGCCTCCTGTCTTTTCGTCACTGCCACCGTCTCCAGCCCATATAACATAGCTGGTCTCACTACCATCTTGTAGACCTTCCCTTTCACTCTTACTGGTACCTGTCTGTCGCAAATCACTCCTGACACTTTTCTCCACCCACTCCACCTTGCCTGTACTCTCCTCTTCACCTCTTTTCCACACTCCCTGTTACTCTGAACTGTTGACCCCAAGTATTTAAACTCATCCACCTTCGCCAACTCTACTCCCTGCATCCTCACCATTCTGCTGTCCTCCTTCTCATTCACACACATGTATTCTGTTTTTGTCCGACTGATCTTCATTCCTCTCCTCTCTAAAGCATACCTCCACCTTTCCAGGGTCTCCTCAACCCACTCCCTGCTCTCATTACAGATCACAATGTCATCCGTAAACATCATAGTCCATGGGGGCTGCTGTCTGATCCCGTCTGTCAACCTGTCCTTCACCATTGCAAAAAAGAAAGGACTGAGAGCTGATCCTTGATGTAATCCCACCTCTACCTTGAACACATCCATCACTCCTACTGCAGACCTCACCACTGTCACACTGCCCTCGTACATATCCTATACCACTCTTACATACTTCTCTGTCACTCCCGACTTCCTCATACAATACCACAACTCCTCTCTAGGCACCCTGTCATGTGCTTTATCTAAGTCCACAAAGACACAATGCAACTCCTTCTGACCTTCACTATACTTCTCCATCAACACCCTAAGAGCAAACATCGCATCTGTAGTACTCTTTCCCAGCATGAAACCATACTGCTGCTCACTAATCATCACCTCCCTTCTTAGCCTAGCTTCTACTACTCTCTCCCATAACTTCATGCTGTGGCTAATCAATTTTATCCCTCTGTAGTTAGTACAGTTCTGCACATCACCCTTATTCTTAAAAATCGGTACCAGTACACTTCTTCTCCACTCATAAGGCATCCTCTTGCTTTCCAATATTGCGTTAAACAATCTGGTTAGAAACTCCACTGACATCTCTCCTAAACACCTCCATGCTTTCACAAATATGTCATCTGGACCAACAGCCTTTCCATTCTTCATCCTCTTCATAGTTGTCCTAATTTTCTCTTTGCTAATCCGTTGCCCTTCCTGATTCACTATCCCCACATCATCTAACCTTCTCTCTTTCTCATTCTCTTCATCATCAGCCCCTCAAAGTACTCTTTCCACCTGCTCAACACACTCTCCTCACTTGTGAGTACATTTCCATTGTTATCCTTTATTACCCTAACCTGCTGCACATCTTTCCCAACTCGGTCCCTATGCCTAGCCAATCGGTATAGGGCCT
>JAACJT020000016.1:17926007-17941026 GCA_009936485.2 Gymnarchus niloticus | reverse complement strand
TGCACTAACAACATTCATCATCACACCTTCAATTTCCAGCTTCATACTCATCACTCTGTCCAACACTCTTTTCACCTACAAAACACTCTTGGCATACTGTTCCTTCAGGATAACCCCTACCCCATTTCTCTTCCCATCCACGCCATGGTAGAACAATTTGAACCCGCCTCCGATACACCTGGCCTTACTCCCCTTCCATCTAGTTTCTTGCACGCATAACATATCAACCTTCCTTCTCTCCATCATGTCAGCACTATGCTGGACCGCACCTGAAGCACTTAAATCAATTTCACACCTTAACTTATCTTCAGATGCAACTTTAAGTTCCATAAAAGCGTATGATGAAACAGCCAGGCAGCTTTTGACGGGGGGTATGTAATTTCAATCTTTAAATAATGCTGGATTAGTGCCACTGTCACATAACTTATGCAGAAATGGGATCACATTATTCTAAAAAAAGTTGCTAATTATCCAGTCATCTTTCACAGCAGACCACCCACTATGGTGTGAAAAAATGGATTTTATATATTTGCCCAGCATTAAAAAAAAAACTATAGTTTCAGTACTTTAACATATTAGCGACCTTTTCTTATTAATTCACTGTAATTAGTTATTATGTGACTGATTTATCTTAATTATGCTGTATTTTTCCTTTAAATAAATGTCTCAGTCATAATTAAGGAGGAGATCAAGTGGACCAATACAAATAACCGAAGCAGCTGCAGATCCAAACAAGATCGTACATCAAAGAAAAACCTACAGTACTGTAAAAGCACAACAGACACTGAAAATGCAAAGCTTAAATCATCCTGATTATTGTTAAGTACTGGGCATAAATAAGATACAACGAAAACACACAGAGTAGCACAACAAGAGCACATATTCACTTCATCTCGGCAATTAATATGAAGAACTTTCTTTTCTGTAAAGATCCCACTATGCCCAACTGAGACTTGTGGGGAGCTGTTTTTCATTTTTATATTGAGAAAGTTGTATTGGAAAGCAATTGCAATACTTTCTCTCCTGCTATTCCGGGCTGTTTTGAACTCCTAGCAACAAATCAGATGATATAATAACTAGTGGATTTCTTAATAAAGGAGTGTGGAACTCCTCACGCAAACATGCTCACTCCAATGACAGTGAGAGACTCTGCTACATTAAAAATCACATTCATCACCAGGTCCAGCACCTTTGCAAGTCACATCCTCTGCCATGATAAATCCCCGGTAATCCCTGGTCATCTTCTCTGGCTGATTGATCTACTGTATCTACTGCACTAAAGGGGGTGATCTTGTTAAAGGCAGATTTATTGCAAAGCTAGGTAAACTATGTAGGAGTTAGTAATGGTCTTTCTGTTGTATATGCCAAGCCCAAAATCGACACAAAGTAGAATGACAAACATTCTGGAATTCAAAGAGCATAAACCTCTATTCTGTCTGACAGTTGCATCCACAGGTAATATAACTTAACCTTGGCTAGCTGGGTCTTAACAGGCAAAGTATGAGAGAATAATGTTCATTTAATATGGGTGCAGGGCTTTCACAGCCACTCCAAGGCACCACAGGATTGTTTCAAAACGATGGTGCTGCTGTCTCTTTCAGCCTCTAGAAATTAGCCCATTTGTATTTAACATGGAACCCAAGTGCCTCACGTCTCACATCAGTATACGTTCAATTCTGCCCAGTGGCTGCTACCCTGCAATCTCAGTAAACATCATCCTTTGGAAAGCCATCGATAAGTTAATGGCCAGTGCTGATTCTCATGACTTCATCTTCGTCTTCGCCCCTACCTTCATCCTCGTCACTGGCGCTGATGGTGACAACGGTGAAGCCGACGTCTGCGTCCTCGTCCACATCGATTTCGTATATGTTCTGAACAAAGACGGGCTTGTTGTCATTCACATCGCTGATGAAAATGCGCACATATGTAGTATCTGTGGAGCGATAAATGGGAGATTAAACAGCCGACCGCTCTTGTTCTGTCAGCTTTAACATGCTTCAGCTCTCCTTCCCTTTGTTTCGCTATAAAGCCGTCATCGAACTGATATAAAGACAGCCTCCTGGGGGAGGACACGGGGCCCTCACGTTCAATAAAGTATTCGATACAGATATAAAAAAAAAGCATCAGTTTTAGAACAGGCTTCAAGTGAATGTGAATTGTCCAGTAGCAGAAGTTAAGAGAAGCTTCAGAGTTAGCTACTGGAAAACAATGCCCTTCAGCAAAAATAACAAGTTGGGCCTTCTTCACAGTCAATAAATAAACTCATTTCTGAACTAAATGTCATCCCTTTGTCTATTTCAGAGTGATTTCATTGACCCAAAAAGGGCATTCCATCAACAAAGTTTTCAAGGCTTGTTGCCAGGCATTTTTATTAGAACCGATTGTCATATATTATTAATAGCTATTATTCTTAATAAATATATTTGTTCAGGACACATTACATGGTTTAGTTGCTGAGCTTTAAGAACATTTACCGTACCTAATGCTTCTACATCTCTGTCATATCTGCTTGCTTTCTCTAAGTTAATCAAAAGGCCTGATGCTGATCTGAACATGGTGAGCCATGGTATTGACTAGTGAGAAGGCATGTAGAAGCAGACCATTTTAAAGCAGACCGTAAATGCTAAGTATCCAATAAATATCTAAATTCTGGCTTGATTACTCTGAAGTTTACATCTTTATTTTGCATGTTCATCTATGTTTATTTCTAAAACTTGTCAGTTCCTATCCATTGATATCCAAATACTGTTTATGTTGTGAAAATATCACAAAGAATGAATTAGCCTATAAAGCATGTTTTAATAATTCATTCAACATCAATACATATAAAAGATGGTTTTTCCTGCGAGAGGAGATGAGTGGCTTGTCTGTCTGAGATGCATTAAAAGTAATGAAAGGCCAGCGAAATCTAAGTGCAGGAGCAACAGGGTTATTTCCGGAATTGTGGTTTACAGACAGGCAAAGGGTTGATAACCAAGTAGAGGCAAAGACAAACAACACTAATTTGATAGTCCAAAAACAGACAGAGTCACAGAGCTGAAGGATGAAGTGCAGATCAAACCAAATCCAACGAGTTATATACAGGAACCAGATGCCAAGCATTCAATATGTCAAGGCACCCAGCATTTCACGAGGAGGTAATTGCTAGCCAGGCATGCTTGTATCACGCCAATTAGTCAGGTCAAGCTGATGAGCTACAGGTGTGTGTTGGCATTCAGGGGAGTCGGAGAGGGAATCGATTGGATGTGGCTGGATGGATGCTCGAAATGATGTGGGCGTGGTCTCAACAAGTTGGAGTTTTTCCATGGCATGTAACATAAAAAGGAGTCAAAGAGCGAGGGCAGGTGGGGAGGATAACCTCTGCACATTGGAAAGTTTGTACATTGTTTGCTTTGTGCTGCCTTCTGTGTATTTTAAATTTTTTATTATTTTTTTTCTGTGCAAGGAAGGGAAGTGTATATCTAATGTGTCTCTAGGTTCTTTGTGTTTTATGTCCACCACCAGCACCAAGACAAACTCCTAGTGCATCCTATACTTTTCAATAAAGAATTCTGATTTGTATTCTCTGCTGGTAGTGATGTGCATGACTATAAGTGGTGGTGGTCCTCACCAGAGTTGGGTTGCCCGTGTCTTCCCGGGCGAGCTGACTCCCACCCATCCTCGGACTTCACCTCCAGCAGGTAGGAGCCCTTCATCTCCCGGTCGAACACTGCCTCTGTGTAGATGGCCCCTAACTCCGGATCAACGTGAAAGAGTCGATGGTCTCCACTTCGGTCACTCAGCAGCGAGTAGGAGATCTGCGGGATGGGGCACAGACAGCAGGCAGCAATGGGCAACTTGGAGAGAAACGAACGAAACGGCTGCAAGTCACAGCGAAACCCACAAACCTACCAGCCAAGCCTTTTGTACAACGCAACGTTTAAAAAAAGTGTCAAACAAGTAAGATGGACACAGGGTTGCTCTTGGCGTAAGAAATGAGTACACAGATTTCCTATTGGTCATAATTTGTTCTCCACCACGTTCTGACAAAAGTCAATAGTTAATGTATAAGAAACTTTACACAAGGGTTTGTTTTTCTGTCTCGTAATTTTAAAAATCCCGTACTGATTTCACAATATCATCCATTCATCTATCCATCATCCAACAACTTATTGCAGTCATGGTCTCAGGGGGACCTGGAGCCTATCCCGGGCACCGCCAGACTGGGGTACATGCTGGAGAGGATGCCAGTCCATTGCACACATTTTGGGCAAGTTAGAGATGCCAATTAGCCTAACTGCACGTCTTTGGTCTGCAGCAGGAAACTGGAGAGCCCAAAGGGAACCCATGTGAAATGAGAACAAAATGAATTGCCCACACACAGGGAGGAGGTGGGATGGATTTGACCTTCCGACCCTGGAGGTGTGAGGTAGCTTTGCTGTTCACTTAGCCACTGTGCTGCACCAGGAATTATTTTTAAAGAAAACAATCACTAAATGGTTTGTCTAACACAGCAGACATAATAACAAAAAGTTAAATAAGGGCAGGTGCAAATAATTCACTGCAGGCCTGTGTTAAGGGGAACTTGGCTGCCTCCCTTAATGATACATTTATAGGATTTTAATGAATGATACATAATGCACAATGCAAGCATTTACTTTTAACTAGACAAGTGAGGCATGGAAAACATGATGTGCACTCCTGGGGGGTGCTCACAAACTCAACAGAGTCAGAAAAGAAGCAGAGTTACAACTAAAACTGGCACAAATGAAACAACAGAGCCACGAAGCTAGCAAAGACAGAAATGTAACAACAGCAGAGCCACAATGGAAACGTAAAGGTCACCAGTTTAACGGAATCACAAACAGAACACATTTAGCTAACAAACCGCTACCTCACACTACTCTGCGCTCGGCACTGACCTTTCCATTGAGACCTAGGTCAAGGTCGTTCGCGGACACCTGAAGGACGAAGGTCCCGACTTCCGCTCCCTCTGTCACTGTGGCCTCGTAGACGGAGGAAGTGAAGAAAGGAACGTTGTCGTTGACATCTGGAGGAGTGACACACAACACCTTACTCCAGTCTGTAATTAGTAGTGCTTCACTGTGAGTTCCCTCGCCACGCTTCAGCATGTCAGAACAAACTGATTACAAAAGCAGCTGGAAGATTAACAGAAGTATGTTAGCATAAGTGGTTTTAAATACTAATGCAAATCGTATACAGACATATGAATAACAAAAAGAGGGCAGTATGGTGGCTCAGTTGGGACACACACCTCCAGAACTGGGGGTTCAACTGCATGTGTGGACTTTGCGTGTGTCCGACGGGTTTCCTTTGGTTGATCTGGGTTCTCCTCACAGTTTAATGACATTCAGATCGGCTAACTGCTTTCTCAAAATTGCCAGTGGTGTTTGATTGTGTGTGAGTCCGTGAGCGTATGTGCTTGTCCAGGGTGTAATCCAGTCCTGTGTCCTATGCTGTCTGGGACAGAGTCCCCCCACCCTCCTAAGACCCTCACCGGAATAAGCTATTAGAAGACAGATGGATGGAATTCAAATGAGGAGATCAGTGCACATAATTCCTTACATTGTAGTTAAGTAAGGTTAAACTGAAATTATCCAGAACACAGTAAAAATAAGCTGAGGTAATCCGCTTCAGTCTTGGTATGTAGAAACTATCAATGTAGGCACTTAAGGCAAAGATTAATGTAAAGGTAATTTTATCCCATAGCCTTTTCACTTTGAAGCCAAACCCTCATAGTATACCACTCCTATTAACTTCAACCCTAATATGAGGATAAAGTAAATGGCTCTTCTTAAAATGATTCGAAGCTCTGCCTATTTTAATGACATACAGTATAATATTTTTCATATATGTTTCAAATACTTTCATAATATTAGGCCTATTTTTATAAATAAAACCTAGCACAGTTTTTTTTTTTTTTTTTTGCCACATCTTTTGATTGGTGTCAGATAAATCTTTTATTAACCAAAATGAGTTATTAAAGAGAGCCCGGGCTATGAATAATTCCACTTTGTAGTTTACACACATGAATGATAGAGAAGCGTCTTCCGTGATTTGAGACAGCGTATGTGGGGGACTGCTGAGGCTCCAGCCGGGAAGACAAGCTTCATCTGGCCTGGCCAGGGCTGGCCTTGGCTCAGCTGGGACGTGCCCTGCTCCACCACATTCCAGTAATGAACTCATTAGGAGCTTGGTAGACTGAGTCCAATACAGTTTAATTTAGGAACAAAAACCAGATTTATCACGGAAGGCGGTCAGGTTGAATTCAGCTTTCTGAGGGCTTGACCAAGCGTTGAGGACAAACTTGGGGAGTTTGTCTGGGTGTTAAAACTGCCATGCTAGGAGTTAGGTTACAGTTAACCTGATGTTCGTGTTCAGGACAGGCCGGCGAGTGTTAAAGGCATCTGGGGGTTTACCGGTGATGTTGATGTAGACGGTGGTGAAAGCTGCCAGGGGAACGGGAGCCACGTTCTGGGCGCGGACCCTGAGTGTAAAGTGGCGTGTGGTCTCATAGTCCAGAGGCTCGGCCACCAAGATGGAGGCAGACCCGTCCTCGCGGTTTGGGGTGAGATAAAACCGCACCGGCATGTTGGTTTCTGGCACCATGCCATCCTCCAAGTTATAGGTCACCCTGGGGTCGCCCAGGGGAGACACGGCTTTGACTGTCTGGTGTTGGGAAAAAGAAAGGAAAAAGCATTATGTGGTATGAACCACAAGGCAGAACCTTAGAAGCTCATTTAGTGTGATGTCACACATCACCATACATTGGGTGTTCTCCGTCATGGCTGATAAATTATCCATATACAGTAAGACCCAAATAAACATTCCCGAACAGTCTTAGAAAAATGCCAAACATCTTCCCATTACTGTAAACTAAGCATCCCGTCATCTTGGATCAATTCTGAGTCAGCACACTCCATTACACTTACCCTCAGTGAAACGTTCATCTACTTTTTGAATGCCTTTAATAGCTTATTCAAAACGGTGAAGAAGATTGCCTAATTTCCTTTTTCAGTGCATTCAGATAATTATTGGAGAGGCTCTCTTTCAGTCGACGGAAGATAATGGCATTTCAAAATAATTAAAGAGAGAATATAGGGCAAGTAGGCTGGACTGGTAAGCACGATGAAATGGGAAGATCAGACTTTATGATGATCTAGCATCCTGCAGGTCCCCAAGAAAGCTATGTGGTTATTGCTGGGAGAGGTGGTGCAGAAGACCTGTGATGAGTGTCGGCGGGTAACGGTGTCAGAACTGCACTGGTAACCAGGGGCTTTGCAGATTACAGATTAGGCACCCACACTGTGCCTAATCCATGGACATTATATTTAGTTACTCAACTAATGCTTTAATAAAAAGCAGCTTCAAATTGTACCAATTTATCAGGAGCAGTTCAGAGAACTAGCCCAATCAAGGGCACTACAAGGGTACTATAACTGAGATTTTAGCTAAAAACATTGGAGTTGACACTACCTGCTGTTGCGACCGATCTTGTGCATTTGTAGTCAGTACCTTACCTTACACTACTTCTGTCTTCTATGAACATGTCAGTGAACATTTCAACAGAAAAGGTTGAAACGCTGGACCATTAACGTGGGGCTCGGCACCAGTGTGTTGTGCCTGATTTACAGCCCGTGACTGTTTAGGGCCACCTGCAGAGCTCAGCAGGACTATCCTGAACTTCCTGCTCCACATACACCAAGCTTCTTACAATGGGACCATCTCTCAGACCAAACACTACAGCACCATGGTAGACCCCAATGTGGAGCACACTGAGAAGCCTGGGATAGGGAACCTCTCATTTGAAGTACACTCGGCACTATTGTTTGCTGAGGGAATACCTTCGTGTCATTACAATGTTCTCACAGCATGTACCACTGTGCCTACTAGCATAATCCCACCCCCCCCACCCCCAATGGGAATGAGCATGGGGTACAATTCTCTCCACTCTGCTGTACACCATGACTCTTACCACAATGGGCGTGTCCCTCATGGTGTTTTCCGGGATGACCACATTGTAGCTGTTTCTCTCCCACTGGGGAGGCTGGTTCTTCACGTTGGTGATGGTAACAGCCAGCTCTACTGTGCTGCTGCGGTTTCCCCCGTCAGTGGCAAAGATCTCCCGAGTGATGTAGGTCCTCTGGAAGAAGGGTGGGGAGTTGGCAGAAAAATGATACCCTTTTCAAGACCAGTGATTACAGTACAATTACTTCTCCCTGATGTATGACTGCCGCAGCCATACTAGCAAAACACCATCACTGAAACTTGCCTTTATTGTAAGTGTCTTCATGATATATGACTTCTATAGAAAGAACAACACCCACACGGAGCTCCACGCCTGTCTGTTTGCGGTGTTTCTTGTTAACACACACTTCACTTAGAAAGACAAGAAGTGAGAACCACCCCGAAGTTCTAAGACATGGCACTGCTAATTTCCCAAAACAGTATGTTGCCTAATAAACACTTTAGGATCAAATACTACTGAGGGAAGCCCGTCATGCCACAAGACACATAAATAAGTGTGACAGTCCTTGAAAGTGCTAATTGAGACGATGACGCGCTCCACTCAGATGCCTTCAGAGCTTACACTTCTATACATTTAGACAGCTACCGAGTAATAAACACTAAATACTCATAACACTTCTAGTACTTGAAGAAAACATGCCTTGTCCCACCTTCCATTCCACATTTTGACAGGAAAAGCCTCACCTGTGATATGGGCTGGTTGACATACACCCAGCCTGTGACCGGGTTCACCTGCAGGTACTCGGGCAGCTCGGTGGACATGGAGTACGTGATGGCGGCGTTGGTGCCGTAGTCGTTGTCATGCGCGGCCACACGGAGGAAGCTGGTTCCTATCATAGTGTCTTCCCGCAAGAAGTCTACAGAAAACGAAAGAGGTGACGCTAGTTCTTGCGGTATATCAGTACGAATGGTAGATCCGAATTAGTACAAAACATCTTCATTTTGTGAAGGGCTCTTCTGTTTATTTACTTGTAAACAAATGTGAGTGTTCTAATTCAAAGAGAGGGTGTCAGATGTGTAGATATTAAGACATCAGTGCCCAATGCTTACACCCATGAAAAGGAATGCCTGTAGGATGTTATGGAGAGGCACGCATGTGTTAACTCACACTCGTAGCGCAGGTTCTCAAACTTGGGGCTGTTGTCGTTCTCATCCAGGATTAGAATGTTGAGCTGGCAAATTCCAATGAGAGGCTCAGATGCCTTATCGGTGGCCGTCACCGTGACGGCATATTCCCTCTGCCGCTCACGGTCAAACTCTCTGGCTGTCAAAATCACACCTACAGGGGGCAAGCGTACCAGGCTCTCGTTATTTTCTAGGTTCAAACTGCTATGTTCACCCATGAGCTAGAGGGCAACATCTCTCAGTTTGTGGACAGATCTGCATTGGCATGGCGGACTTCCTGGCTTTACTTAAGCAGCTTCAAGATGCTGTAGTATGCCCTGTCTCTTTTGTGAGGTTGATGCCCGAACCGCCAGCTGACTTCCTCAATTTCACTCATTGTACGTATCCTTCGTGACTTTCTCATCTTCCCCTGCCAGTCTCTGGTGTCAGTTTTCATCTCAATCCCACCTGCTGCCTGTGCGCTAGGGTATCTCAAACCTGGCTGGCTTAAACGAGACCTCCACCTGTTGCTGCTGTATATTAGCTATGGTCTCCTCAATCACAAACTGCAGCTGCTTTCCTGACATTCATCCTGTGCTTTTTTCATTCTGCCATTCAGCCGGCCCTCCTCTGCTCTTTGATCCTCGTGGTATTTCAGCCCTTCAGAAAAATGCAGCTTTAGTCCTGATGGTTCAAAGTACCGGAATCTCAACCAAGAACATGTCCTTACTGTCATAGGCTGAACATCTAGACTGAACATCTAGACTCCTAAAAACACAATGCATTATTGTGAATGTTAAGGGATATGCCATGTTCACTTTAATATTATTCAGCTGTTAGATTAGTCAATACACACTCAGTGGCCACTTTATTACATATAAATAGTTAGTGCTAGAACCTGCTATTGCCTCCAGAAGCCCCTCCAAGGGTTGTTGAGTTGTATGTTAAGAGAAGCCATTCTGCACACCACTGTTACACAAAGCAGGTATTTTCCCATTTGCAGCCTTCCTGCTCGCTTTAACGACTTTTGACCATTCTTCCCTGACCTCTCTCATTAGCGAGGTGTTGTCGGCCACAGAAATGTTATCGACTGGATGTTGTCTGTCCGTCACGACATTGCGTGTAAAATCCCAGGCTTTGTAGTACACGAAGATCCCAGGAGGGAGGCCGTTCCTGAGATGCTGCAAGCAACAGGTCTGGCCCCAGTGATGGCATCACTGTCAGAATCACTTCCATCCCACATCTCAGCTGTTCTAATGCTCAGTTGAACAGTAGCTGAACATATTGACCCTGTGCTGTAGATGCTGAGTTCCAGCCATAGGATTTCCTGTTTGAAAGACCAGGCTGTTTGCAGCCTGAATTGAAAGCAATTCAACCCATTGCCCGTGTTGTCTTTCTATATATTCTATGTGAAGTTAGGATTCTTAATCCTAATTCTCCTGTAATTTAAAATTACAGAGCATTAATGCTATAATGCATTTATTTAATTTATTATTCATTATCTTTTATTTTTATTTATGTATTCTATAAACCTTCCTTCTGATGGGCATTAGCATGGCTGAAGTTAGAGTGAATTAGACACAACTTCAATACCTGTCAACTTTTTCTGTAATTTGTTATAAATCTTAGTAACTGTGGAAAAAAAAAAAATACCGCAGTGTGGAAAAACTCAGGATTGCATCTTAAGGAACAAACTTATCACCACAAGGAAGCGGCCATTGTAATCTGACAATTTACTGAAGTCACAATGTTATCATATTCTGGGTGAGACTATACATGGCTTTTTAGGTGAAGATCTTCCAAGAAAGTATATGTCAATGATACAACCTAGGAGAGAGTGTGTTTAATTCCATTGGACGTTCAATTTCTTCTGAATAATTGACCCCTGGCTTTACTAAGCGTTCGAAGTCTACACCCTGGCTGCTGTACCTGTCTCTGGGTGAATGCTAAAGGCAGGTACGGTGCTGTCCTTGTGCATAAATCCGTATGTCACCTTCCCGTTGCTGCCTTCATCTGCATCGACCGCGTGGACCTGCAAGACGAAGGCTCCCACCGGCTGGTTCTCTAGTACAGCAGTCCGCTCCTTGTACTGCTGGCACTGGGGGGTGGGGGGGCATTAAAGTAACATATCTAAGCAAATATCTGACATAACAAGAACTCAGGAGCATTTTTCCAGTACAATTAAATGACATGTAAATTCCTGTAGAAATTCTTCATTTGTGCATGAAAGGTCACATCAGGAAATGTAAAAATTTACCGCAACAGTGGAAGCAATATTTACGCAAAATTGGATGAGGGAATAGAGAATATCTGCAACTCAAGATTCCTCCCGTAGTAATCTATTGGATTTAGGGCGTCGAGATTCTCCACATTGCATTGGGACGTTCGAAAAACACAGTATGTATGCCACTCTCTTTCTACCAACTCATTTTCAATAGGCACCTCGATGTAGGAAAACAGCTGGAAACTACTGGGCTTAAGGCAGAGTGCACAGCAAACATCAGAGAGCATTCACACCCAGAGTCACCACAAGGACCCCGTTCACCTGAGCAGGATGATTTTTGTGCCGAAAGATCAGGAGGCATGCCACATTGTCATCTTCCAAGTTAAAAATCTGCGCAACCAATGAGTAATTCCTAGAGGTGGAATTATTAATTTCTGCCATCAATAACTCCCCCAGACAAAGAAGAATACTTACAGAGTTTCTAAGGAGTAATGATGCAAAAAAACTCCTTTAAACATCCAGATTTACAAACCGTAAAAATCATGCAAATGTAGCAGACGTGATTGGCGCACCTTCTCAAATATGGGCTTGTTGTTGTTGACATCGTCGACACCCACAATGACCTGGGTGGTGGCGGAGAGGGAGAGTGGACCACCCGAGGCATTGTCATCGGTCGCTGTGACATTGAGCACATACTCCACACCCCGCAGTCGCGGAGGAGGGCTGGAGCGAAGACGGATCAGCCCTGCGAAAGCACCCGAGTGACAGTGGTCAACCCTGGTGAACCCGGAACACTACGTGGAACACACAGTGATTTTACCATGCTATAACACTGCTTCAGCACATTAAATCACCGAACCTGCACAATTTAACAGCATCTTAGATGGATTCATACCTAAGACTAATGCGGTAAAACAAAAACCTTCAAGGCACAAACGATAAAGTGGGAAAAACAAAATGTGAAATAAAGAAATGGGTTTTCAAAATACGTACAACATGCCTTCGAGGGCTGTCAACTTTTGAACCGAGAGTATGTCCTATACCCCATCTTTTCTGGCTTTAGTAAATACGCTGTGTGCCCATTTCTCTTCACCAGTGTGATGACAGTGCACTATCATGTTAGAATCCAGGATCACTAATTACCTTTTTTGTATCCAGTGGCTTATTTTGAACCCTAGTGTGTAGGTGGAATCTCTTAAGGGTATTTATTCACTCACAAAGACAGGGGAGGAAAAGAACAAAAATAGCCAAGGAGATTCATTTACATACACTGCAGGCCAGTTACATAAAATTATTGTGCTCTGTAATCTTAAAGCCAAATCCTTTTGAGAACCACAGGGATATTTCTTTTTTCATATGACCAAGCTTCATCAAGCAACATCTTGACAAAACATAAGACAGGGCTGAATTCCTGTCATAGTAGAAGGAAGATTTTGTCAAACTGCCAAATGATTTTTATTTATTTTTCATATATTGCATTTATTTTGAGTTGCTCATGTGGTTAGGGCTTCTGCCATCAATGCTGGTGACCTGGGTTTGAGTTTTGCCAGGGGCCGGCCCTGGGTGGTGCTCCTATATTGGGATCAGGAAAGTGTAATAAAAAACTACATGCCCGTAACAATTGGATCTTTTTCCTGACATGTGTTTTCATCAATATCTCAATATCTTGAGTAAATTTTTATTTTGTGTTGTTTGGAACACAGGGATCATAGAGGTCAAACAGGTCCTATATGTTTCTTAAGTGCAGTTTTTTTTTTTTTTTCCTGCCGTTATGGGAGATGCCAGATGAAATTTCATTGTAACGAACAAACGACGACAATTAAAGGATCTTATCTTATGTCTCATTGGGGTCACCGCTAGTTGAAGGCCACTAAGGAGGTTGCCAATTTAGTCTTCGCTGCTCCACTTAGGCAAGGTGTACAGGTTAAGGGGTGACATGCTAATGACCCTGGGACACCTGCTGAAGGTACAGAAGGGTGTCCAGACCTTGCAGCACCATCTAAAGTAGCTGCTGCAGTTTTGGCAGCACAGCGTCTCAGACGATTGCTTAACGAATGGTGAACACAGGGAAGAACACAGCAGATTGAGAAGTATATTGCAGCTGGATTTTGACTAAATCGATTTTAATATTACTACTTTATTTTGAACCTAATATAACTTGATATCAGTTCCACTATAACTTCTCACTTATTAGGAAAAAAAAAACTTACACAAAGTTACTGCATAAAGTATCTCTGTAATAAAAATAATGATCACTTCAATTCTATTTGTGTTTGGATCAGTGATCTGTCCTTTCATCTCAGTTAAAAAAATGAACTATTTTTTAAAAAAATAAGAAACTAAAAATTAAATGAGTTGTTGTAATTTTAACAGACCTAGCACATACCAAATAAATACAACAGACGTGACAGGAGGTTTTCAAATCCCCACGTCGGCATGCTTCTTCACAAAACAGGCACTCGGTCAGATATGCCGAAACTCTGAGCCTAAATCCAGCTTCCGGCTCTTTCTAAGTGCTTTGAACTGGAGTCTGCTGGGGCTGGGAGAACAGGAACGTGACGGAGGGGTAGGGGGCAGTGGGAGACACGCCAAAAACATGCTGAGCGTGACCGTCCACGCCTCAGGCCCTCTTGCCGAGGCACACGATACATCGTGCGTCCTGCAGACATCAAAGCCCATAAAAGTTGAGGTGGATGTACCCCTAGGGTTCCGTGGACCCACAGTGCTTCATACGATGGGGGTCATCTCACCCTTTTTGCCACCTCTCATTAATGTCTTATGCTGGATTAAAGGGCCGTGGGGATTCCCTTTAACTGAAAGTCAGATGCAAATGCACCACAGGGTGAGCAGGGAATGTACTTAAGCTTCATCAGAATGACAGGCAAATGAAGACAAAATAGCTATTTTCCAGTATTTATACCTTTAGCATAGCATACGTTATTATGTTAATTACAAGGCTTCATCTCAGTTTCAGCAAAGAGCTTGCAAACAAATCTGACCGGAAAGAGTTTGAGAAGATACAATATGAATGTACTATCATTTCAATAGGCTTATCTCTACACTGCAATAAAAATAGTAATAATTAAAAAAAAACCTTCATCTTGATCTTGCAGGCCAACAAACATTTGATTACGTTTACCCTCTGAGATAAATTACAATGACATTTCTTTGGATGATCATGTTTAAATATATATTTCAGTTATATCATTTTCATCAGTTATGATTAAGACACCAGAGAAGGCTCGAGTTGGGGGTTACCTTTCTGACTGTCAATAACAAAATTGCCTTCTTCATTGCCGGCTGTGATCTTGTATGTAATCCCATCACCGTCTGGGTCTTTGGCCAACACCGTAGCTACTAGTGTGTTGGATCCAGCATCTTCAGACACAAACGTCCGATAGCTGTTAACATACAGAAAATTCAATAAAAGTGAGTTTGAGTGTACAACCAACAGTATGTAGTCATCATCATCATTCCCCTTCGGCTGATCCCATCAGGGGTCACCACAGCAGATCAACCTTCGGCATCTCTTCCTGTCCTCCACATCCCGCTCTATCACACTCACCAACCGCATGTCCTCTCTCAATGCATCCATAAACCTCCTCTTTGGCCTTCCTCTTTTCCTCTTGCCTGGCAGTTCCATCCTCAGCATCCTTCTCCCAA
>JAACJT020000016.1:17887118-17909619 GCA_009936485.2 Gymnarchus niloticus | reverse complement strand
ATCTTTTGATTTAAAATTTTTTTTTTTTTTTTTTTTTTTTTTTTTTTTTTTTTTGGGGGGGGGGGGGGGGGTGATGGCATATTGTCAGATTTGAAGGAAGACACCGGTAATTGAACTTGAACTCCAGATAATGCACAATTAAAGCCCGAATTTGTAAAACTGAAGTTGAAGTGCAGAACACTGCATAATGTGTGTAATGGGTGAATTGTGTGGTACTCACCTTGTTTGTCTTGGATCTTAACAGTGATATCTATGAGCGGCTCTGTCTCCCTATCCAGGCGTCGGGCGATCACCACATCCCCGCCGTCCCGACTCACCGTCACCGCACTGTTTTCAGACCCGGGCTTCATCAGCTCAAAAGTGGCCGTTCGGAATTTCACCGGCAGAAGGTTCATGACCACTGAGCCGATGCCGGCATCCTCAGACACACTCAGAACCACCGAGCTGTCCGGCACCGGCAGAGACCTGGACCTCCGCGACATCCCGAGGGCGGACGCGGCGCTCCGGAGCGGCTTCGTCGCCGCATTGATCTCGATTTTTAAACTCCGACTTGTCCGTGAGGGCCAGCCGTGGTCTTTGGCAAACACGTCAAACTCGATCGGACTCGCAAATCCCAGGACGGAGTCCACCAAAATGATGTCACCTGTTTTTGGCACCACATGGAAACTGTTATTTTGTGGACGTGCGAAGTAAATTAATTCGGCGTTTTTGCCACAGTCCACATCTCCGGCCGTCGCCTTGAACACTACACTTCTGAGGGCTGTAACATCATCCAAAGTTATCTTCACCTCCGTACTGGCGAAGGTGGGGTCGTGGTCGTTCGTGTCCAGTACGCTTATTCTCAGGAAGGCAACTTCGGCGACCACAGGGTCACCCCCATGGCAACTTTGGCAACATACGCCGAGACCGAGGACGTATCCGGACTCCTCTTCCCTGTCCAGGATTTTGGAGGTTTTCACCAAGATGTGACCGCGCTCGTAATGAGCAAAGACGCAGAAGCGCTCGCTGCCCGCACCCAGGAGCTTTAGGTGCGCACCTGCCGCCGCGCACCATTTGGCCGACTTTATCCGTCTGGACGGTATGATCAGTCCGTTCACCTGAGATCCTGGCGGGGAGTTTTCAAAAACGTGTCCCTGGAAGAGCTGCACTCGCCCGTCCGGTTTATTCCCAAAAGCCAAAGTTAGGAAATACAGTATCAAAGCGGTCCAAATCATGGCTCCTCAAGAGTGCACCATCTACAGCGGTTCAGGACTTAGTTTTCGGAGAACAAGTCATCACGACCCTGTGCGTCGGCCTTTTCGGGGGCTGTGTCTTTTTTATGAATTAACCTCGCACTGCCGAGCGCCAGGACCGCCATACACCTGCTCCTCCATTCGGCACTCTGCCTCCTGATCTCTTCGCGCATCTCTGAAGAAGCGAGACGCGCTGGACTGCGCCTCGACAGGGGGGCGTGGTTTGTTTTCGGGGGAATCCTCGGGGAACCCTGTCTGTCCCACGTGATTCCGTGAGCCGCCAGTTCACGTCCACCCGTGACCACATATAAGAATTATTCGCACCCCCCACCACCACCCGACCACCACCCCGGCACATAAATTAAACCGAATGAAAGATGGAAAGAACAGTGTTCGTCGTAATTACACATAATTACTTAGTCATTTCAAATAGATTTACCTAAGATGTAATGTATTTATGCCCTGCTTAAGCATGTTGGGAATTTTAATGGTCCCGAGTACATATTTGCAGTGATCACTGTTTAATAGTCGCCCACTATACATACATGAAAACACGTTTTAAAAAGGATTTTCATTATCCATGCAGAATATAACTGCTTATCCTGGCCTGGGTTGCCTTTAGTAAATTTCAAGCAGGAATGGGCATAAAGCTGGAAAACACCTTGGATGGGTTGCCAGTCGACACTCACTCACTCACTCACTCACCTTTGAGGAAAAAAAATATATATACAAGTCTGTTTTCCTAAAATTAGGAACAAGCACTGCTAAAATCAAAGACCTGTGGTGGAAAAATTGAGAAACAAACTAATCGCAGAATGTTTGACTATAGGCAAAACTTAAATGAAAAGTGGACAATGTCCGAAGAAATCATAGTACTGACATTTTGTGCTCTCAACAAAATAACAGCGGTTTAACCCTTGATGTATTCAGTGCAATTTAAAATGAATACTTTCTCAAATTCCTGGATTCCTCAAAATTCCGCAACAATTTGCTTGGATAACAGCTTCGCAAACACAAGGCTAACCAGTTTGTGCAGGACATCTCCCACTATGATTTCCAAGCTCTTCTGCAGATATTTGCAAAAATATAGGGTGCTTTTGCTTCTGAACTCTTCTGGTCAGTTCATTCCATACAAATTTTATGGGATGGAGGTCTGGGACTGAGAGGCCAGGTCATTAGTTTGAGTTGTCCTTCACTTTCCTTCTTTATCATTCTCAGGTACGGATTTGAGTCCTCACCCTGCTGAAGAGTGAAAGACCACCCACACCTGCAGTCCTGATGGAATGGCATGCCTTTCAAGTATGCTGTGTTAGACGTGCTGCTTCAGACTGCCATGGATTTAGTAAAGATCACCAGTACTGGTACCAGCAAAGCAACCCCAAACCAGCACACTGACACTGCCAAACATGGCAGCAGTAAGCACAAATGCAGAATTTTAACCTTCTCTGTCTTTCAAATACACAATAGTTGCACACAACTTTCACACTTGTTAATAGACAAGTGCGTACAGTTAAAGTCAGCAATTATTCTTTCAAGCATATACCCATTCATACAAAATCAGCACACTGTCTAAATGCAGTGTATCTATGGTTTTGATAACCGAAGGAAAGACTCCTACTGAAGCACACCAAGATATTTATAATGGAGTTCACACGATGAAGATTGAAGTGTACAAAGACCTAATTCAAAACCCACAGTCAAAACACAGGCTATGTTCAAAATTCCATCCATACAATACAGATCCCAAAAGAGCAGGTCAACCAAACCAAGACGCAACAAGCAAAGAAGCAGACTCAATACCTCACAAAAGGCTACCTCCCAAGGTAGTCCTTATACTTACCTTAGGTAATTATATAATTCACAAGAGGTGTGGTTAATATTCCTGTGAGGCGGGGCATGAGCTGGATGGGCATGGTCTGGTTGGGCTTGTGGGTTGGCTGGGCGTGGTCTAATTGGGCGTGGGCTGACTGGAGCCATGTGTTACAATATTGCACTCCTACAAGTGCCACTGCATTGATGTTTTTCTGGCTGATGTGTGTTCCGCTTATCCTCTGTGTGTATGTGTGTGAATGTATATTTGTAAATGTGTGTGTATGTATATAGAGTATGATCCATTTTCAATATTATTATAATTGCTTTTTGTTACAATATATATTGCCATTCCCCTATGCTTAAACAGTTAAACCTCCTTCAGGTTTGCATAATTAAAAAATGCATGTATATTTTTTACAGTGGATCTAAAAAACAATTAAAAATGAAAAACTGAGTCAGATCTCTGCATGCCTCATGTAACAATGCCAACTAGATTGCAAACATTGATAATGGGGAGTCATTTCAGACTGGGTTACCAGCCTTGCACCCTAGACACTACTCTGTAAATACATTTGGCAATTGGCGCAAACCAGAGGGTGGTCCGATGCTGGTGGGGCGTGTGTGGGGTCAAAAACCACAATATTCAACACTGGCTTAGAGACATCAGTTGAGGTTCCATATAAGCAGTCTGCCAGCAGCAAATTATACCGTTATCAGCGCTGTGATGTAGCCAGTGTTATAAATGAGGGGGCATTTGCTTAGCCTTTAAAAAGAAAACTGCCCAGCTTTGCAACTCTGTCCAACGACATGAATAGGCGATGGTCCAAATTAGGTATTGATGATAAACTGTCCTGGCTGCTTCTCTACACAATATGCATATAAACTGTGAGGTAATGAGACACCGTCTGATTTGATGAAACAGTGGTGCGCTCTCGAGGGGGAGGATGGCTCACTAGTCCTCTAATTGAAGCAAAGCTGGGCTGACACTGAGAACCACGCTCTTTAAACGTGACAAGGAAAGATGGGTGGGGGACGCGTGTTAACCTCAAAGAAATCTGGAGTGCCGCGCCAGCAAGGGGTAGAAGGACAGAGCCATCTCACAGAAGCGGTTGGGCGCGGGTGTGTGTTTAGACTCCATAACACAGGCTGATCATCTGCCAAAGTAGGAATCAGACCCCACTGTAGGACCCGACTGAACAATCAAAGCCGGCCTATACGACGTGCATTGACACCACATTGCCTGGTAGGGCACCAAGCTCATTGCACATGCAAATAGATGGCTGGTGTTGGGATGACAACAGCATTCTTTTTCTCTGTTGTCCAGAAAAAAGCACAAGGCAGTCATTCTCGTAATTCTTTGGTGCATGTAAGCTGGGCTTTATTTGTATTCTGAACAGGTCATGCCGCTCACATTACCACGGGATAGAGCTCTGAACGAATATGAAAACATCCGTTAATTAAAATGCTCTGGGTTGTACACTCTATGCACATTTCCTGGCTTTTCCTCGCTTAGAAATATTAGCGGCGTATCTTGCTTTTTCAGTTCCCCGTTGTACATGTGACCACTGTCACTGTCATCTGATTAAGTTCATAGATCTGTGGCTTTAAACAAACAACAAAGAAAAAAAAAACACACACACTTGAAAACATGTTAAATGTTAAAGTCAAGACCTGACCTGTCCTGGAGACTGGGGACTTTGTTGCTTCTTGAAAGGAAAATAATCGCAGTAATACAGAAGTCTGTCTCGTTTTTGCATTAACATCAACGGCAGACATACAGTACTGTGCAAAAGTCTTAGGCGGGCAATGATGATTATGTTTAAATTATCTTCATGTTGGTGTAAAACTACGAATTCAGGTTGGTCAAAGTGTGTCAGTTTACATATTTTTAAACATCTCTTCATTTCAACCCAGAATATACAGTTATTATCCAACATACCCATGTACTTAAAGAGATCAACTAGGAGTGCACCTTGTCTGACTAATTAAGACCTCATAAGGTGAATTAGCTAGTTAAGTGTGCAAGTTAACTAAGCTGGTGAGGAAAATTAAGAAATACATGGAACGGCTGAGGTTCTTTCAAGGAGAGGTTTGGGAACCAAAGTTATGTTGTTCGAGCCGTCCGACCAGATATCGGTAATATTTTAGAGAACAGAACAAATTGTTTTTACTAGTTTTTCTATTACTCTTTACTCATATATATTCTAATTTTAAATTGTGTTTTTTTGTCTGAGCAAAAATACAATTACTGCCCAGATAAATGGCCTTAAAGATTTTCTTGAACTGCCTAAGACTTTTGCACAATGCTCTAGGTATGGTCATGTAGTATGTGTGTGTATATTTATACACACAGGTACATAGACATCTTTCAATCTCCTGTTTTTTAATGCATAAGGAAGAATCAGCAATTACTGTAGAAAGCCAAGGTTATTACTCTATGAGACAGATGTTACTGAGCGTAATTAGATTCCTCTGCCAGCATCAACACTGAAACTTCTGTAGAGTATTGTTGTATATCCTGTTAATGAGTCTTGTCACTGTGTACTATACCCCCTGTTGTACCCCCAGCATTCTAAAGACACTAAGTGCTATTATCCAAAATAATCAGCAAGTAAACGTGCCCATGACACAAACACCAGATATCAGACCTCCTCAAACATCTTCTGGATTATCTGACAAAGAAAAAAGGCAATTCTGAATCCAGAAATTAAACTCTTCAGTTCCCCCCCTCCAAGTGTTTTTTTTAATGACCTTCAGATCTTCGAGCCCATATTCAAAGAATGTGGGAAGGTGGCTGCCTAACTTCAGAACATCTGTGTGAAGACGCCAATTAAAGTAAATGTCAGTGAAGCTGAAAGACTCGGGACTGTTGCCATCATCACTCAGCCTGTCAAGTGAGAACACATGTATGCAAAAAAAGAGCACAGTAATTCCCAGACCATCTCACTTCATAGACAGTTCTACGGAGTCAAGAAAGGAATAGCTAGCATTTCCAAATTAGCAATAAAGAGGGCATGCTGCACTTATAATCTCACTTTTAAAAATGTGTGGTAATAGTTGAACTAATTAGGGCTGCGGTTTGGAGCTTGGTCAACCAAGTATATAAAGACCTGGGGTACATAAAATATATTTTGAGCAGTGAAGGTTATTATGAATTGGACCTTTGTGGCTGCTGTCCGGATTCACAATTGAGCATTTGAGTTTAAAGCGAAATCACGTCAAATTACAGTCTTATACAAAATACATTCCTCTGCATGTGATGTACGGGTACAATTCTGCCATAATGAAGTAACAAAGAGAACTGATAATCAGTTGGATTTAACTTGGGAAGCAATGAAAGAATGCAGTAATATATCAGTGCAGAGGTTTTCCTGGACATTTCACATGCTCTCCAGGCATGGTGTGGTTCACACACAACAGGCAGGGCTGTGGAGCTTAAGCTTCATGGTAAGCATTGCTCTTTAAGGGCTGAATTTCTGGTGCAGTTATTCTGCAGATAAAGACAGAAGTAGAAAGGCACCAGATAGATTAGGCAGCCACATGGAGACTCAGGATCTAACTACTCCTGGTAACTTTTGGGAGGGAAGCCATTGCACCGTGCGAGTTGCGGTAGTGTGGTGTGTCTCTTGCTTTGTTCAGCCTTGAATGAGATCGTAAGGTAACATTTTGTAGGAAGGTGCCTCAGACTCAGGCAATAGGGCACAGCAGAAATGTTCATTGGTTCGCTGTCACATCTCAGGGTTCACGTCAGCTGCCACAGCCCTAGAGCTCGTCACGTAGATGGTTTTTCTGGTATTAGCGTGGCAGGTTCATTCATCCACAATGATGGTAGTTAGAAAAAAGTGTAAATTAGGGGAATTTGAACCATAATGAGTGGGAGAATTTTTTGTCCGATGGATCAGCATTTAGTTTTTTGGGATGATGTGTCCATCCATCCATCCATCCATCCATCTATGCACATGGCATGCTGGTCAGAGTCCAGGCAGTTTATGTCATAATGATACTATATACACTGGGTAGGATGCCAAACCATCACAGGACACACACACACACACACACACACACACACACATACTTAGACACGCACTAGTATTCTGCTATCTAAACAAATATGCTAAATAATTCTACCATAAGTTCGGAAAACTACTTGAAAGGATGTAGAGTGGAGATGTCACGGCTGAGACTTGCCAATCCATCTCTTCATCTCAGTGAATTTTCGGAGAACGTCCGCTTTTGCAGGATGAGGGATGGTACAAGGTTTACCTGGCCATCCTTTCATCTCTGAAAGCCAAAACTGAAATGAACTCAAACACAGTACACATAAGGGACAGGTGACAAATGTTTGTTCATAAAGGTAAACCTGACTAGGGGGTCATTCAATATTGACAAGAACTGAGTTGTTTTAAAGCCTTTAATGAGAAGCAAACTTATAGAGGGGGAGGTAGAAGTCTTGTACGTAAAAAATGGATTGCATGTATTAAGGTGAGTGGCTGACTTTATCTTCTTGAAAGGATACATAGTTATGATCACTGATTCAAATCGCATTCCTTCCATAAATGCAAATCAAACCCAGTTGGGCTCAAACCTTGTATTCAAAAACCCAGAATGATACACAAAAAGAAGGCTTTTCACTAGCAGTGCAGCAGAATTCTCAAACAGGCAAGCTAGAAGCTGTCATTGAGAAAAAGAAAATAAAAAACCTTTCTCTAATTAGTTATCGGAAATCACAAGTTCCGTATACATACCCAATTATTGTGTATGTTGCTAAATTAAAGTTCTTTCCAGATCTGTAGCTCTGTCTTGCTTATCCTGCAGACCGCAGCAGCAGAATCACTCGTAAATGTCATTGCAAAGGAATGGATGGCATTTTGTTATCATGTCAGGGCTCCCTTTCTGAATAGCCACTGAAAGAAAGTTCCTAACATGAGACTTTTTTTATCTTCTTTGCAGCCGTCACATATAGAAATTATTGGAAAATTACAGAAGCCAAGAGTAAGTCAGTGCACCATTGTTTGTTCTTTTTATGGTTATTGCATATGATGAGATAATATTCATTTTCAAAGTTTATGCTACTCAATAATTTTCCATGTTTATTCCCAGAGATGCAAGCTCTAAGGCTGTAGTGGTTTTCCTGTTTCTTTGGCAGGAAACGTTTTTTTTCCGGAAGACTGCGGAATTTTCTCCGGTGCACAAGAGAGGCCTACAGGCAGAACTGCAACTAAATGAGCCTTACAATGAAAACGGGGATGGCTGCAGGGACATAGACAGAAAAGAATCACTTTCTGAGGGAGAAGGTCTCACATGGTATTACAGGCCATTAATTAAGCCTGTAGCGATGTGTCAGCTCCCAGAGATGAGCAGTCTGGGTACACACGCTTTCTTCTGAGAGAGAGAAGGGTCAGGGACAAGCATAAAGTTTAATTGTCTGCTTGTTTGATGTCGTGTCACTCCGACAAATTTATTATATGTAACACTCTTATCTGTGACCCATATTTGTTTGACCAGATCAATGCTGAAGTTTTACTATGCAGGACCACACTCAATGAGACAACATCCAGTCCTGTCAGGGGTTTGAACCCACAACCGTGAGACATATAATACGATGTGTTGATCATCACAGGACTTCCCGTACAGTTACATACAGGGCAAAATGTACACTCAGTATATAAGCACAGGAAATCCCCCAAAGTGCATAATCAGCAGCAAGTAATCAGAACCTTTTTTTAAGGACTTGCAATGGATCACAAAGCGATATTTCCTCTGAGACGGCATCCTGATCGAAAAGCGTTACAAATCTCTAACACTGAGACTGAGAGGTTAGGAAATGTGCTGGGATGCCTGAAACATGTAGGCATTTAGACAATGAATTTCATTCCCTTCAGGTTACTTACTGCTAGGAAATAATGTCCGGTGTTTTTGAACCTGAAGGAGATTCAGACAACTGATGCATTGCAATGTATCTAATCCAGTACTTCCCTTTATCACAGATACCAATGACTATAGAATCATAATTAATTCTGCAAATGCAACATAAATCCTCTTACTTTCATCTGATATTTGCACCTGGAGGCATTATAACTAACTGCTAACTGGATAAAGGTGGCTGTCTTAACCTGCAGGGTCTGGCATTGGGAACAGCAAATTAATTATCATTCCCGCAGTAACGTTGTACTGCATTTATCGCTAAAAGTCATGACAAATGAATACATGAGAATCAATCAAACATAGGCGCAGAAAACCAATTGTTATAATAACCATAAGCTGTGGTTGTGGATTTTTTTTTTTTTCTAGTTCAAAATACATATGTCATTAAGTAGTGATGAGACAAATGAGTCTTCAGAACTCATGGTGAGTGGGAGTATCCTGAATTAACCAATTAATACTGGCGTTAAATGAGGCTTCAGAATCTGTGGTAGGTGGGAGTATCCTGAACTAACCAATCAATGCTGGTGCCAAAGAGGCTTCAGACCCCATGTTGGGCAGGAGTATCCTGAACCAACCAGTCAAATCTGGTGCTAAATGAGGCTTCAAAACCCGTGGTGGGCGGGAGTATCCTAAACTAACCAATCAATACTGCCTAATAATGAGGTTTCAAAACCTGTAGTGGGTGAGAGTATCCTGGACCAACCAGTCAAATCTGGTGCTAAATGAGGCTTCAAAACCCGTGGTGGGCGGGAGTATCCTAAACTAACCAATCAATGCTGGCTATCACCAGTATTTTTTGGTCATTCAGGATACTCCCACTCACCTCAGGTTTTGAAGCCTCATTTTTCCAATTGTGACATTAAAGTCTGCACTTGATCAAAAGTATTATTAGGTGTCTTCAGTTAATTGACTACAAAACTACAAAATGAGTACAGTGGGATATTAACACAAATGTATAATTTTTGATTATGCCCATGGCTGATGTTCTGTCTGTATCTTACTTTGCAGAAATGGTGATAATATTAACACTGAAATGGTAATTTGCTGACATTAAGTACCGTACTGGAAGCTTCCACTTGATCCACTTATGGTCATTTTAACTGCACCCACAAAGTGAAGAAGCATTTCTGTAGCTACAGAGAAGTCACAATCCTCTATATTGATCTTTTTTTTTTTTTTGTCGCGTCCACAGTCTTCTTGCAGACATGTCAGCGATTGCAGGAGAAAACCATTTCCTTTCCAATGGCTGGAAACTTTTCCCAGCCAGTTCTTGTTTTATTGCTTCTAATGAAATTAGTTGAAGGTGTGATGTGAGTAAACAGACTTTGCTGAAGCTCACAGTTGACTGATCCTTTCCCTGCAGCTCATGACTTACTGTATTAGCGTTTAGCTATGTCATGGCTGGTCCCTGCTCCCATACGTGGATTAATATCTTCGCTAAATAAAAAAAAAAAAACATCTCTCCATGCTCCAGCCATTGAAACTCTGCAGTTGTAGTGAAGGAAGAAGTCTGACATTTCAGTGCAGACAGTTGTTGCAAACATCTGCAGATATTCAGGGATTTTCTCACCTTGTAACAACTTCTGGTACACAGACAGTCTGCTTTTTCATAAGAGCATCTCAGGATATGCTGCATGTTATTTTTATGTTGGTGATTTCAAAGATAATTTTTGTCCCAGACATAATCATGCAAATGTCTCTGATTGATCAAAGTCATACTTCTGTAACACCTAAACACAACTTAATTGTTTTCTTTTCTACTATCACGTGTTTAGCAAAACTTCTTCTCTGGAGACCATGGGGCAAGTCTTCTGTTTTATTGCTAGACCTGACTCACTTTGTTTCATGTGTCTATCATTGTCTCTCCCCTTCTGTCGTTTTTTGCCTGTTTGTCCTCATCACCTTCTTGTTTTTCTCCAGCCGGTTGTACCTTTCCTAAGTAATTTAATATTTGTCTCTCTCAAACAGAAACACTCATCACTAGGCCAGAATAACACTGGTGTGATGCCTCAACAATGTTCTGCAAGCTATTTTCTCCTTTTTGTCACTCCATCAACCTGCTCTCTGTCCCACTAACCCATTCCATCGTTTACTGTCACTCTCTTACCTGCAAATATAAAATTCAGCATGCTGTCATCATCCTCCTGGGCAGGCAAACAGCCAAAAACTGTTCTGTTTCAGACCAGGTGCTACCTGCAGATAAAGAGCACTAGACCTTTGATTCCTCTGAAAAAAAGCCTATCCTCTCCAACAGGTAGCCACAAGCTAGTCCAATCTTATTAATCAAACTTACGCACAGTGGAGGAGGTGAGTAGACACAGCTGAAAGGCCATGATAAACATGTCTCCCTGACCTTCTCACTTCAGTTCAGCACACGTGGCACACCTGGATTATTAATGGGCTGCTCGCATCATCTGACTGAGAAAAAAAACGAGATAAAAGAAAACGCACCACAAAACACCTCCTTACAACCAAGCAACCTAATTGAAAAGTAGGCAGTTTATCAAGTGGTGCTGTACCACTCAGTGCTCATTGTCGGTCTCCTGGCCTTGTGGAATGGATTTCAAGACTTAAGGTTAAATTCTACACTGAGTGATGACACCGGCACTCTGAAAAATGTACCTGATACATTGTTTTAGGGATGATCCCCATGTCTGCATCTGCTGTAGCATCAACAGGTCATCGTTAATCCAGTAATGGATTGCATTAAATAGGACGAATACCTGCTCTGGAAGATTCCCTGGGCCAAGACATCCATTCCACCAAAACTAACATCAGATTTCCCAGCCAAGGAGGGCAATGTGTGTGGGGGGGATCTCCTTTTCCTCCCAGCAAACTCAAGACCCATAGGTTCCAAAGAGACAGCTCTTTAAACAAATAAAAGGACATTTGACACCCACTCATGCTTAGTTCAGTCAGACTGCCTGACTTCATTAATGCATTCAGAAGGAATCCTCACATTGACTATTAACCAGCAAGACTACCGTGACTGAGGTCTTATGCACAATAAATGATGGATTTCCAGACTGGTATAGAATATTGGAATGCAGTACTATTCCTTGATGCAGGAAATCTTAAAATCCAGAGAAATTGTGTCACTGTCATACATACAAATCTGTGATCACAGTAACAGAATTAGCAACTTGAATTTCATGCAGGGACTCATTACAAGAACACACAACTTGAAGCCTTTTCTGATACCTATGGGGATTAGTGCTCTATCATGTCAAAGCAAGCCACATTTGGCTGAATAAATACTAAATCTATAAGCACAGCAAAATTGTTGTGGTTGAAAGAACAAGATACTACGAACAATGACATTTTACATTTATCGGTATCATTTTGACAAAGCAGAGCCAAAACCGCCTGAGGGTGCTACTGAGCAACCAGAGACAATAGCCTTCCAGAAATTTGTGACTCTATACGCATGCCCAGGACCACACCTACTGATGGTTACAGGCTCATTACGCAGGTATTTGAGTTGGCTGATTCTACTTGACTGTGCAAAGTCATCAACATAGATGTTTAGAGTTCCTGTGATTTCTGTGAGGCTTGTGATTTTCTGTAGTCTGTTTGCCTTTGAAACTCTGGAGGAGTGCCCATACTTTTGGCCACCGATTAATGGGTTTTTGTTGTGGACTGTTTCTAACAAGCTTGACTTTGCACCTGATAATAAAGTTAAAATTCCTGTGCTTGTGACTTCTGCACTTGTGCTGTTTGGCTACAGTATTGTCCTAATAGGCCTGAAGCCCAGCCCAGAGACGACAGGAGGTGATACAGCTGAATTCCTGGGAAGACACCATTCCATCACAAGGCACACATACACTAGTCACATGACATGAGCGATTTAGAGGCACCAATTTACTTGTCTTTGGGCTGAAAAAGAACAACCAGAAGTTCCCGCACAAACACGTGAGGAACGTGAAAACTCCACACACAGAAAGCTGGATTCAGACCCGCCACCATGTAGGTACGACTACCAGCCAAGCCAGTGTTCCATTACATATTCAGACAAAAGTAATTTATGCCATTCAAAATTCAAACCACTGATATAAGCTTTATGCTGTCATGTATATTCTGGTTTATATTCTGATAAGACATTTCAAAAGAAGAAGGAGATACCAAAATTGACATTTCTACTTCAGGATAAAGTCATTAACAGGGTTGTGCCCCATACTTATCCTGAGCATAATGTCTTACAAGCTTGAACCTTGCAATCAGAATTCCATCTGAATATTACTCACTCTGAGCAAAGTAGCCTGAAAATTCGCAGCTGTACTCGAGCAATCAGCGCTGAAAGAGGGCATGGGAGACCTTAAATAAGCATCTATGGACGTTTTGCTTCATCAAGAAAAGATCAGAAAAAGTTGTCCTCAGATCATGCTAATCTTAAGCATTCCTCTGTAACTGACACTCAGGCAGAAGCACCAACAAACCAGGTAACAAAAAAATGCCGTCTTGGTGTTCCCTGTATCTCTTTTCGGGAACAGAAAAAAGAAAAACAATATAGCCAATGATAACGAGAGAGAGCTTTTCATGAGCTTAATGAATAAATAACCGACAGTATCACTGCCCCTGTCCCTTAAAAGCTAAGATATGGGCCAAAAATAGTCTAGGGAACCTATAGAATTAAGCTAGTTTTGGCAAGCAAGCAGAGTTCACCATTTGTTTCAAGTTTCCCTCAAGCATCTGATCATTTGCCCTGATTATCCTCAGCATATCCCCTAAATGCTCGTTTCTGATTTTTAGTTAACAAGTTCATTTTGATTTAAAAGTGTGCGAGCCCAACAGACTTCCTTTCCTTTTTATCTTCTTTCTTAAAGCAGCCGAGAACATTTTCATTCTTCATCAGTGATTTCTATTAGGAAACAGGAAACATTTGCTCTATTTGACAAAAGTGTCAGCATTATTTTTTCTCTATTATCATGAAAGCAAACTCTTTCTTGTATATTTCATATAGAAATTGATTTTCCCTAAATGGATATTTGTGGCTGAACTTAAAATGTCGTATGTACTACAGAGTACAGATTACACCCGATTAGCCCAAACTGCATAGCAAATCTTAGGCATGTCATCAATACAGATTGCATGACTCAAATTTAAACTGTAACTGGTCCAGATTTCAGATTCATTACAAGTCAAAAGGCAAAAGATTTAGAATGGTTTTAAAGTCAGATGTGTAACTTTTTTAAAAAATAATGTGATGTGTTTAGCTAACACCCTGTGCAAGTTAGAAGCAAATCTATACTCCTGACCTTCACATCAAGTCAAGCTGAATCAGTGTACTTAGTCAAGTAAGGTAGGTCAAGTCATACAATGAACTGTTTTAATGTGAAACTGGTGAAATTTGTACATATATTTTCCAAATCACAATAAAGCATCAAATTGGGAAAGGATAAACTAATTACATATTGTATACTACTGAAAAATAACTATGCAATTTGCAGTTGTGGTTCATTGATAGCCTCACCACTTAGATATTTTTCATATCTGCCAATGTAAAATTTGCAATTTTGCAGCTCTGTCTTATGCTAAGCTATAAAAATGGTTTACATTCTAATTATGTAAAAATGGATTTAATGATACTAAGCTTGTAAAAGAATGTCCATTATTCTGGAATCAATAACAACTTCATTTCTTAAAGCCAAAAAAAAGCACTAGAAATATTAATGTTTTGCAAATATAAACAAAGACTTTCTCTGCGTGCAGAGTGCAAAATTTTGGCAATGAAAATTGCTGAGTTATGTAAAATAGTTTTTTCTTCATATTAAAATTAACTCCCGTTGAGCAAAAATTCCATTCTCTTTTGGTCATCTGTCAATTCATTTCAGATGTCTGGGGTTCAAGTAAGAACCCACTTTTTATTTGTAACAATTCAGGTTTGCATAATTTACTGGTTAAACGCTTCACACAGATGCCATAACGCACCGAGAGGAATGACAAGATACTGTGAATATAAAGGAGGAACAATATTAATAATTCTTTTTTAATAAGCAGAGATTTTAGATATGAGAGATTGCGTTTTTCTCAAGTTACGGTACGTCGGATAACAAGTGGCAATAGACAGTAAGTGGCCAGATTCTCAGTTAAGATGAAGTGCCCACTGATCTGTGATGGAACGAGATGTCATTTGTGCTGAACTTCACCAGTCTGTGAGACAGGTTAGGCGTGTGTTTAATGGCGTGTGTGAACACTTTCAGAAACAGAACATCAAGTCCAGCATGTCGATCCCTATCACTCCAAGTATATCTTACTATGCACGCCGGTGAAGGCAGAAGATGTTTTGATCAAACTTGGGGACTAGTTTGCCTCTGTAATGTGTCAGTTACGTGCTCAAATGCCATACGTAATTCTTCTTTTCATCTATTGATACTGTATGACCTGGATCACAGGACCGGTATCATGCGGATGACTTTGCTGTAACAGGCCACAGCAGGGCACTGCTCAGTTTCCGTCTTGTCAGTTGGGGGGCAGGGATGATGCAGGTGTCAGTTTTTTTTTTTTATTCTTGCTCCTGTTTCTTGAAGTCATAGGGGGCCCTCGATGGTGAGCTGCCTTTCCCTTTCATATTTTCTATACTACTAAATTACTGGAATTGGGTTAATTTTTTTTGGCATTGGCATTTTGTTGGCATACAGTAGGTCACAAGTGAATTTCATAGTCAGGTCTAATATCGCTGACTCAGAAAATGATTTATAAGTTGTAATATGGATAATTATGGATATTAAAGTTGGAAAATTAACATTGTATTATGATCAACAGCATAATTTCACTGATTGTAAAATAAAGCAATGCCTACTGTATGATTGCTTCATTTTGCTTGGAAATATTAAAGTGCTGTCAATAACATTATTGTCTCCTTCGTTTTTTACATAACCATCACTGGCTGTGATGGTTTTAGTTCCTGCTTAGGAAAAAATAGCATCTCATTGATGCTCATGTCAGTTAACTAGCTCTAGTTTAATATTAATGCTAGAGTGAGAAAAAGGAGGAACAACCAGGTGACTATTTGGTACTTTCAATTACAAGAACTAGTTAAAAACAATTATATTTCATGTAATTAATTAGCTTCATTCTGTAACGACTTACAATTTGGCCCTTGGCTTTACATGCTGTATGCAGTTATTCAGTTCGATTCAATATTATTTATATAGCGCTTTTAACACGGAGCGCGGTCACAAAGCGCTTTACATAGTCCCGGGTCCACAGCCCCCAGAGAGCAAGCCAAAGGCGACAGTGGCAAGGAAAAACTCCCTCAAGAGGAAGAAACCTTGGGAGGAACCAGACTCAAAAGGGAAGCCCATCCTCCTCCGGCCGTATCTCCAGTTATCTTGGATCACAACTGAAATCCAAGATTCCGCCTTGTAATATTTGTAACTCTAACCATAGAAAACACTTGATAAACACAGTAGCAACCTGCCAGCTTGTCGCTTCCCCCAGGTCCTAGTGCCCACCATTAAGACTCATCGTAAACCTGACATGGCGTCTGCAATTTTCAAATGTATTATAGTGGGACAAAAATGAATTAGGAAGCAAGCACCACTTTATTTAATGTGCATTTATTTGGGGGATAACAAAAATTTTAAGGAGGCTATAGTCTGGATTTTCATTTCATTCTGTTGATTGGTGAACAAAATCAAAATAGATTTTAACATGAAAGGAGTGACCTCAGCAATTACGCTGGAAAAAAAGGACTATCATGGTTCAAAGAGTACAGATACCCCTATTGCAAAAAAAAATGCATCTTACTGATACAGAATGTGGGCCCATTTTTTTCTATCTTTGTTCAAACCCTTACCAGATACGTTGCTATTCTACTCAATAAATCTTTTTCTTTTGGACTGCATAGAGCGTGAAGGATGAGGAAGGTAAGTGATAATTTCAGGCTAGTTGCAAGTAGAACTTACTTTAAGTTCAGTATATGCTCCAAAGTACTTTTTTTGCATCATTACTTAGGAACGTAGCCACTTCTACCGGTCTATTTGTAGTGTTGGGGAGAGATTTCAAATACATATTGAATGCAGAACCTGAATGAAAAGCAGTATTGCTTAACAGGGACCCTCAAAAGGTGAGAGAATTAATTTCTGTAATGATCTTAATGTTTCGAGGCAGAGAGTGTCTCACATTCAAGAGACTGTATTCTGTACCTCATAATCCATTTTCAACGATCGACAATTGTTTTCACCACAGAGTTAGCCATGGATAGAGTCATAACATGTAAGCGTGGTCCATTAAACATCTCTAGCCAAGCAAGCTAAGCAGAGGATTTCAGCCCCCCTTTAGAGACCCTGCTGGCAGATCATTGAGGCTCAGTTATTCTCAATCCAGCATTCTTAGCACGTCTGAAATCTTGTCGCTTCCCCCAGCTCCTAGTGACTGCTTTTAAGACTCATCTTAATTTGGAGATGCCACTTCAGGTGAATTAGAAACCTGAGTATAGAATATACTCAGAATAGCAGTGAGCTATTTTTTAGAAACAAAAGACACAGTGGGTATCTGCCCTTTCATATTATGGAACACAGGGAAAGCTGTCTTAAGGGGTGTCATTGTCTTTTACAGTACATTTTAGATAATGGAATGATAGGCATCCAACTACAGCTAGAAGCCAAGATCAAAGATTTGGAATCCAAATTTAAGGATACATCAGGTAAGCACTTGTATGAAGAAATCCTGGCAACAAGACCAGCTGCATTGTCACCTATCTTCCTTACTTCTATTCAGGGTTGTGGGGGCACCCTGGAGTCCTGGGCAGGGTGTCATTACAGGGCACACTCATGCATGGAATTTAACCACACCAGGTAGTGTACAATGCAGAAAGGCTATGAAGCATGGGGATAACATGCAAACTCCATACATGCAAAAGGTGGGATTCAAACCCCCAACCCTATAGGTGCAAGGCAATAATACTAACCACTGTGCCACCATGTCCCCCCAGCTACTATCCCCGAAAGCCAAATTGCCTATTTTATGCCCAGACATAGTGTGTATGAGCTGGGCAATAAACCGTGGATGGTATCAGCGAGTCTAGTCAATGTAGGCCAACTTCTAATCTAATATCTTTAAAGGGCAATCATGGTAAAGCACATTACTGGACTACAGCAATAAAGTCTGTCTCCCAAGACTGACTGAGGGGGATAAGGGAGCTGTGCCGGGCAATATTACACAAAGAGAGGTCCTGGATGCAATTAGGTCTTTGATGAAGGGGGAAATGCAAAGCCTAGGCGCTGTCAAATTATTATAACCCTCATTCTCATGGATAACCAAGCCTCTGATGAGTGTTCATCCTGTCACTGCCATATTCTTAATTAAGTTGGATAGCAACATTCATTTGAAGGTTCTAGCTAACCAACTGGAAGTTGTTTTGCTCCTTTAAATTAAAGAGGATGAGACGGCTTTCAAGCATAAGCAACACTCTTCCTGTACCATCAGGTGTCCTTTCAGTATCATACAGTTTTGTAATCAAAACCAAAAATGGGCTATGGTGGCCATGCTGGATAGTGAGAAGGCATTTGACTGTTAAAATGGGATATCTGTGTGAGTAGTGGCACCACTTTGGTTTGGAGGATAATTTTGTGAAATGTAAATGATTCGTTTAACACTCACTTCTAGCTTATAACTTGACAAATTGCATCCACTGGTCACCCATTAATTTCCCAAGCTCACTGTTCTTGTCAAGTCAAGTTTTATTGCCACATGTGTTCTGGAGAGCACAGTGAAAATCTTGTGCCAGAGTTGCAGGGGAGGGGACAGGGCATGGGGGGGGCAAAAAAAAAAAAAAAACATGGCACAGATTTGCAATAAACACAAGGGATACCGCGCAACATGGACGGCCGGGTGATGGGGGGTTACAGTCCATAGACATAAGGCAGTGCATAAGACAGAACCGTGCAAAACTGTCTGCACTGGCCCATGATCCACTGGCAGAAGACTTTAAAAATGATCCTGAGGTCAAAGGTATTTAACAAAATGAAGCCAATTATACCATTACCAGCTGACAATGTTTTGCTGTTTCTTACCTGAATCATAGAAATCTATGCTACCCATTATCCATGTAATAGATACATTTAATCCTTTTTTGTCCGATTAGATCCATTTCAGTAAACCTCAGTACCCTTCAGTAACCTTTCAGTACCTCTTGATGCATTTGGCAACATTGCGTGTAGCATTCACCTCCAGGTCTAGGTTCCAGCCTGCAACTTTGCACTCACCAACCTGATTGCACCTGTGTCTTAATCATAGATTTTACCCGTTCCCCTTTCTAGCTCCCTAACCACCAGTATACTTACACAGCTGTTCATTTTACTTAGATCCTCAAGAGGTGTCGTTGTGTTCTATAAACAATTTCTGTGCATTTGTATCCCCGTTACATTTTCCCCTTGTGTCTGTTAGTGTATTCTATCTTTGTTCCTTGGGAATTACCTTTTATTGACTGTTGGACTGTCTACCAACTCTGTCCCCAGACCACAATTTGGACTTGGTTTGTTTCTGTTGCTTTCCCGGTAACCAATCACTGGACTGCCTTTGGACCCTGTTCCTGGATAGTGATTAGGTATTAATGTTTGCTCTGTACAAGGATCCTACTGTATCGAGTCTGTTCGTCACACAAGAAAGCTGGTCAGTTTCCTGTTCAGGTAGTATGCTGATGGTCTTTGCTATTTAGAAATTAGCATTACCCCAAATCAAGATTGTTCGAACTTAATTTTACACTCATTAACAAGAAGGTCAAAGGAGACCTGGACATATGGATAGATCCGCCCATGTCAGGAAAAGGGAGGATAAGTGTCATTAAAATGAACAGCCTCCCCAGATGACTCTGTCAATTACAATTGATTCCTCTGTTCCTAAGTAAGAAAACTATTATTGATTTTGAAAGACGCTTTTCAAGATTCATCTCGTATAAAAAAAAAAAAAGATTTCTAAACTTCAACTACGGATTGATGAGAATGGACTAACTTCCCAGCATGCATCTGAACAATGGGCCAGTCATGTCTGAATCTTATCAAAATGATGTTATGACGGGTCTTCAGCTGAAGAGATCAACTTGTGGTTTGCACATCCATTCTCTCTCCTGAATCTCTTTACTGGGGATATTGAGAAAATCATTAAAATCGTGAAAAAAAAACACAACTTTCTTCTACATTCAGAGTTTGGAAGGATATCACAAAATTTTTGTGAGAATTCCTCATGCATGATACGCTTCATAAAGAATTCACAGTTTATGCTTGGAGTGAAAGGTAATACATTTCATCACTGATATGAAAGGGGAGTTAGATATCTCTTTCACCTATGAGATAGAAACACACTGTCTTTTATACAGATTCAAGAGAAATATGGCCCCCCGACACATCACTTGTTTGGCTACTGGCAAATTCACCTTTCTTGCTGACTAACCAGTCTGTGAAAAAGCAACCAATTCAAGGAAGTCAGCCAAGGAAATTTCTCTCTATTTATGTTTTAACGTTTGCTCCTTATTTCTTAGACATGTTAGGGCTGATATATCTGCATTTAAAAATACCTGGGGAGTGAATTTGGTAGAACCCATCAGGTTAACGTCTGCTCAAGGCCAATAAAGAGTATTGGCAGTTTCTTGATGCATAATAAAGGTAAGGGAATGCAGCTTATAATTTTCCATTGAATCCATTGTACTTTTTATAATCTTGATAAATTGCCTTTAATGTTATCTTGGTCCCGAAATACACCTGTTTTAGTTTTGTTCGGTAATATCTTGGATTTTGGAGTAAGGTCAAAAAAGAATTAGAAAAGATAGTTGGCTGTACTCTTAATAAAGACAGATCTTTCTTCATAACGGGATTGACTCATGAAAATCTGCTGCTCAAGCCAGTGTCCACTTGGCTAAAAAGTTATTATTTTGTAGTTGAAAATGCATTTCGGTTAAATGGGTTCGAGACCAAGTGAGGCTGTGGTATCAAGAGATTTTCAAAATACTCCCACATGAAAGTCTTAGCGCTGTGGCCAAGAGTGCATGAAAGAATCTTCAGAAACTTCTGGTTTCCCATCTCTTTGGTAACGTGTGACACAGTTTAAGAAACTTTGGAGTAAGGGCAGGCAGATCTTAAACAGAAAGTCTGAATCCTTTGAACAGTAGGAAATAAGGGATTTACTGTGTGGTACGCACTGCGTGTAAGGTGGGACGAGTTGTTCCACTTTGTTTGTCCCTTCATTCCTATCTTCCGTCTTTTCATGCATCCCATCCTCATTTTGGTCTTCAGTGCTTCATTTGTCTGTATATTTTGTTTACTTCACCTTCTCCTTCTCTTACAGTGAATATATCGATAAAACCAGTAAACATCCATCAATCCATTTTCCAAAACACGGCTAGAGAAACTGGTAAACAATTTAAGAATTCAATATTCATGAATAAAAATAAAGCTATTGATATGCTTGTGTAGTGAATATTTGCTACATGAAAAGTGTGTGTGTTTACGGCGTGTACAAACGTGTGGAGACTTTAAAAGAAATGACTCCTCTGAATTCAAGCACAAGCCCAGAAAATCATCTTTTTATGTTTTTCACACTCCAGTTAGAACACTATAAAAACACAAGTGCAAGTTTTCTTAATTTTAGACTGAAAAAATCTACAGAATGCTCACTGAATTAGAACCGAATTTCAAATAATTACTCTACGTTTTTCTATTTGTGATTTGAAGGGCAGCACAGAGTGACAAAGTGATTGTAGGCGGGGGGTGACTGATGTGAAAGAGTGTTCATTTCAAAGGAGCTTTCCAAATCGCTCAACATTGTGTCAGACCAATCACATAATCACAGAAAACCGATGCAGGCAGATGTAATTCACAAAGATTTTCTGATTGGGTGTTGAAAATAAATTGAATATGAACTCTGCATTTAAGGAATAGATGTAAGCGGGTTTTAGTAAAGATTATAGTAAAGAACTTTGTATTTTATGTTCTACTTTTTTATTAGCAGGGATTTAACAATACATATGGCCTGCCCAGGGTGTACCTCACCTCTCGCCCAAAGTCAGCTGGGATTGGCTCCAGCTTCCCCGCGACCCTGACGGATAAGCGGTTTAGAAGATGGATGGATGGAAATAATACATTTGAAGAAAAATCAAGGATGGGATGATGTGAGTGGAGTGCCATTTCCAAAAAGTAGGGAAAGTCTGGTGTATCTACTGTTGTACACCACTTTAAAATACAAATTTAACTAAAACTTGATCTTAAGTATTGTATTTTTTGAATTGCTGCAGAACCATACATTATTTGAATTATGAGCTCAGGTATGCAAACCCCTGATCAGCGCTAAAAAGAAGGTAAACACATACAACATGTGATATGAAGGCCCTTCCAAATGGCTGTCTTTTTTCTTCATATTTCACGATGTGTGACCGTTACACTTGACTTCACCCTGTATTAATCTTTAGAAGTAGTTAACCACAGAGGAGAGATCAAACCAACCTATATTAAAAGAAATCATTCCTGATTGTTCCTTAGAAGGACAAATAATGAAGATGAAGCTCAAATATTTTGGGCACACAATGCGAAGACAGGAGT